>JAHQCQ010018791.1:0-11472 GCA_023539305.1 Ilex asprella | reverse complement strand
AAACATTATATAATCCAGAATAAAAATTAAGATAGCTGCTACACTTCCGTTATATGAGTCTAATCCACAACATAGTATGTAATCATAAATTACCTAGCTAACATAGATCACCAACTAAAACAAAGGTCATCCATAGAGCTGAGGTCATTTATAAATTAAAGGTATTACATAGCAAATGTATTCAAATTTCAAGTTTATGATAGGCAATTCATACTTAGAGCATCCAATCACAAATTCAAATCTTAATTACTAGTTCTTCAGCTGCCAATCATTAATCTTTTTTGTTTCCTCTCTTTCTCAAGTAACTTACTCAGCTAAGTAACTTTTCCACAACAACTGGCCAACATAATTGTCCTTCTACACCAAAACTTATTTGCTCCTCAACATAAATAAGATTTTCCCTTAACTCAATAAGTTGTTTAACCAGTAAAATAGCATTGAAAATAAATCTGGAACGTCGAAAAATCTTAAGGTAGTCATAGGGATCAAGTTGGAGATATTTAAGGATAAAATTACAATTTTGGACAAAATATATTTTTTGCCATGAACAGTATTTTCTGAGTGGAATTTCTGGGTTTTAAACCCCAAATTCAACCTATTTCTCTCATTTTTCTCTTATCTCTCACCCGAAACTCCTCCACCCACCTTAGAACTAGAGAGAGAAGAGGATAGAAGAAGAGCTCTATGGCTTGGGCTCTAAAGCGAGAGAACCAGGCTCGTGGTGACTGTTTCAGTCCATAAAGGGACTTACGCAGTTGACATACCTTTCTAACATACTCTCCCTCACTACGAAAGTCCGGTGGTTCATCCATATAAATAATCTCATCCAGATCACCATGAAGAAACGCATTCTTCACATCTAACTGATGAAGAGGCCAAGAGTACTCCACAGCCAGAGAAATAATCAACCGAACAGTAGTCAATTTTACCACAGGGGCAAATGTATCACCTAAATCACGGCCTGATACTTGAGTAAAGCCCTTCACCACAAGCCTAGCCTTGTGATGATTAATAGTACCATCCACTAGAAATTTCAGGGTGTAAACCCAACGACAGTCAACAGGCTTCACCCCTGAGGGTAAAGAGACAAGATCCGATGTATGATTACGCTGAAGAGCATCCATCTCTATCAGCATGACAAGAACCCACTAGGGCTCTCACATAGCCTCTGAAACAGAACGAAGAACTGGCGTATCTGATAAGGCCATACTATAAACTCGAAATGTGGGAAATAGATCACATTAAGAAACATAAGCAGAGATCGGATATAAAATTTTAGTGGTCCAATCAACTGGATGGCCATCACGGCACGAATAACGATGCCCTAAATCATTATCCTCTACAGACAATGTCTCAGTGGGTGAAGTAACTAGCTTAATACCTACAATCTCATCAGTACTAACAAAAGGCGCATCAATACGCTCAATGAACTGAGAAGTATTACCTGCATTGCCTGAGGTAGAGGGGAAATCAGCAAGGGAATGAGAGCGAGGGCGACAAACATAAACTTGCAAAGGAAGAGAGACTGGTGATTCTGTATGGACAGGAATGAGTGACTCTAGAGAAGGAGAGACTGAAGACTCAGTAGTGATTGTGACCAATGGCTCTGGTTCCTATGGTAATGAAAAATCAAAGGGAGTAACATTAACTAGAGGAGCAGACACAGGACTCGAAGAAAAATAAGGAATATGCTCAAGAAATGTAACATCTAGATTGTGATACATACATCGCCTGACAGGATCATAACACCAATACCCCTTAGACTGATGACAATAGACCACAAAGACACAACAAATTATTTTATCACCAAGCTTATGACGAGTAGGAGACTGATCTTGAACAAAATATATGCAGCCAAAAACACAAGAGGCGACCGAAAAAAGTGTCCGTTCAGGGAATAAGACCTATAAAGGAGCCCTATGCTGAAGAACACGACTCGATGTACGACTGCACAGAAAAATAGAAGTCAACACAGTAAAATGCCAGTAAGATTTTGGTACCCCCATACCTCTAAACATGCAACGTACCATCCCTATCAGACTCCTATTTTTTGCTTTCAGCGACTCTATTTTGCTCAGGAGTATATGGACAAGTGAATTATTGAAGAATACCCTGAGAAGAAAGGTGGGATACCAATGCATCAGACACATATTCTTTGACATTATCCGATCGAAGAGCACGGACAATGACATCAAATTGTGTCTTAATCATCTGAAGAAACTGAGTGATTATAAGAAGTACATCAAACTTTCTATGCAAAAGGTAGACCCAAGTACAACGAGTATGGTCATCTATAAATGTTACATAGTATCGGGCACCTGACAGAGCAGTCACTGGAGAAGGTCCCCAAATATCAGAGTGTATTAGGTCAAATGGCTTGGGTGATTGGTACATGCAAGGAATATAACTGGTCCTAACATGTTTCGATAGAGAACATATAACACAGTCAAGTTTACCACCAACACAAGCATTGCTCAAAGCAGGAAACAACATACATAAATATTTAAAATTTGTATGTCTAAAACGATCATGCCACAACTGAACAGTTTGTGACGAAAAATCATACCGACAAGTACTAGGTAAAATAGTAGCATGCAAGCTAGGAATAGATAAAGACAAAACAGGTGATGTAAGTGGAGGAACTGGTGGAACTGGAGGTGAATCGTCTAGATAATACAATTCATTTTTCTCATGTCCCCTGATAATAATCCTCCTAGTACTCAGGTCCGGCAAATAACACGAATCAGATAAGAACACAACCACATAGTGAAAATCTCTAGCTAACTGATGTATGGATAATAGATTCATGGCCAACTTTGGCGCATGAAAAATTGAATGTAATGTAAAGCCATCTGAGAGGCAGATTGTACCCCTACTAACAATAGGGGCATGTATCCCATCAGCTAGCTGAACCAGTGTATGTAACTGCTCGTCAAAAGTGGTAAAGTGATGGGCCTCACCTGTTATATGACCATTCGCACCCGAGTCCAGCATCCAAAGAGGAGACGAACTGGCGCGAGCATGAAAGGCACGAGGTATACCTGTAGTGGTGGCAGTAGTAGAGGTCGAACCTTGAGAAGTCAGGGCGGACTTAAGAATATCTAATCGGAAAGTGATAGTATCCATATCACTCTGCCAAGGAGAAACAATAGGAGCAATAGCAGGAGCAGTAGTAGGAGCAGCGATAGTAAGTGGTCGTATCTCAGCAATCGCAGCAATATGACCACGCGATGGAGCTTCCAACAAGTAGCCTTGAGATGTCCTGGTCAGCCACAATAATCACACTGACGAAAATCTCCTTGTCTGCACTGATCTAGGGTGCCCTGACGGCGCTGGTCCAACCGTTGTCCACCTTTGGCCGAGGATCCTGAACGAGACCCGATAGTAGCTGCACATACCATCTGGTCGGCCGGAGGAGCCAAGGTCGTAGCTGGAAGTGATGCAATACGGACGCGGCGCTCATGTTGCTCAATCATTGCATACACCTCATAAAGAGACGGAAGCTTTATCATTGACAAGATTTGTGAACGAGGGCCCTCAAACTCATCACGAAGTCCCATAAGGAACTTGTGAATCCTATCCTCTTCCTCTCGATTATGCAAGAATGCTGCTCCCTCGGGCTCTATCTTCAGAATAGCTACAAGAGGACGTAGAGTCTTATACTCAAGTCAGCGTTGGGTCAAATATCCATAATAATCCTGAACGGTCAGATCTCCCTACCGAGCATATGAGAGCTCCTGAGAAAGCTCATAAACACGAACTCCCTGTCTTGACTGTGAATACATTTCTGATAATGAGCTCTATAGCTTCGAAACAGAGCTATGAAAACTGATGAATCCTGCAAACAGATGGCTCCATCGAGACAAATAACCATCCAAAAATGACACAGTTCTCTGAGAACTACTCAAAATATTCAAGGTCGTCATCAGGCGACTTTGGCTGAGATCCCGTCAGCCAATCAAGCTTCCCTACACGGCCTAAGAAAAGCTGGAAGGAGCGAGACCACTTGGCGAAGTTACGACCATTCAACACATGTGTCCTACCTTTCTGAGAGATCATGCCCGATAGTGCTGGTAATACGACTATGCCAGTGAATACTGTATACTGGTCAAACATAAAAGTGGAAGAACCAGACTGTCCATTCCGAGTGGAAGTACTAACAGTAGATGTCTCAAGTCCCTCAGTATTAGCCATATCAGTAATACGTGGGCACCCATGACAGAAAAAAAAGCAACTCTAAGATAAATAGAGAGATAAAATAAGAGAGAACAATGTACCTCAAGTCGAACAATAGCGACAGATAAAGAAGGTCCAAAGATCTCCCAAATAATCAGGTCACAGTGCCCAAAAATTCAAAAAATATAAAAATGATCTACTGCATTAAAGGTAGATCAACGAAGAAGAGGTTACGGTACCCAGAAATCCAGGAAATATAAAAGTGATTTACTGCATCAAAAGCAGATTAACGAAGAAGAGGATCCACGTCCTCCTAAAAAAGTCCCAAATAATGCACTGTTTTTGGCTGCTTTGGTTTATTGGACTGGGTTCTGTTTGGTGAGTGGAGGCTGTCGGTGACTAGACTGAATCTGTTCGGTTGGACCAACTTTGGCGCATGAAATAATCCAGGAAGGCCTTGACTGGTTTTAAGCAGTCGGTTGGATCTAGTCGGTGGGGTCTTGACTGGTTTATTTGGGCAGTAGGTTGGGTCTTGGACTTTGTTTGTCGGTTGATTATTTGGCTAAGGGCTTTGTTTGTTTGTATCAAGTTTGTGGAGGTTGTCGGTGCTTTGTTTGATTGGCTGGGTTGATACCTGACTTGGGTTGGTTTATTTGGACAGTGGTTGTGGCTGTGGCTATGGTTTTGCAAGGGGGTTGGGTCTCTCGCTGGAGTTCTGGTTCGCTGCTAGTGTTTGGTGTTTGTGGCTATGGTTCGCTGCTACTGCTACTGCTGGTTTATTGCTGAAGGAGGTAAGGAGCTAGATTCCGATGTTTCTGGTTCTGTGGTGCTGTGTTCGCTGCTACTGCTGGTTCTGTGCTGCTGCTGGGAAGGTGATGAAGGCTGGGTTAAGGTTAGGGTTAGGGTTAGAGATGGAGGCTAGGGTTTTGGCTATGATACCAACTTGAGATAGATGTAAGTGAAAGCGAATACCCAAACTAGGAGTAGAGCCTCATATATATAGTCAAATAATGTTACAGAGTGACCTAAACATCCTTATAGTTTAGGCAAAATATAAAATCATAATAAGGGTAAAAAAGAGAAAAAGAATTCTAACAAAACTAGGCTAACTAGGCTGCTATAACTCTAACACAAACACAACAAGAGCACCCTATGACAAATTACAAGGTTGAATAAATCCTCGGTATGATATATCTCAATTGAATTCCCAATTCCACTTGCTCAACAAGAAACATGCTATATGAAGTAATAAATATAAGTGAAGTACTCCAAAACTACTAACACATAAACTTTACCTCTCTTTAATGATAGTTTAGGCAACTCTTATTAGAATACATCTGAAAATACCCGAATCACAAAAATATATCTCAACTGTATCTTTCATTCTTTAGTGTCCGCTATATAAGCTAAGTACCCTTGTTTACCTTTTCCAAAGTATACTAAGCATTTGAAATTTTCTTTTTCGATCACCAAAAATTTCATACTCTTTCATTTGGTAGGCGAAATATCATTGCATTTCTAAACAATCCATAATAGCATGATATTTCAGTAATCAATCATCTCAAGAATCATATCAACATCTAAGATATCCAGAGACATAAAATCAATAGATAAATCTCTAACTTCTACATTCAACACACAACCTCTATATATAGTCTCTGTTAACACTATCCCTCCCACTAAAGTACCAACAAATAAATTAGTATACAACAATGTCAATGATCAATCCAATGATATGTTATACAACGACTATGTGAATCTTAGGTATATTGAGCCCTCACTGTATTTATAATGTTCCTGAGCTTTTCATTGACCTCCTATAACTTTTGTTCTCATTGGTCACTAACTTGTGAGCGAATAACCTTGCTCTAACTCCGCTCTCCATTATGGCTATCTCCTTCATGCTCTTTGGCTCGGGACTAATCCCTATCCAGAAGTTGAAGGATTTGCCAGTTTAGGCGTTTTAACTCTTCCACCATTTTTCTAACTTCTCAACTCTCGTTGATTCATTTTCTAGTGGTGTCTCCTTTCTTCGTTCCATTGGATGAGAACTCATCCCCTAATAGGGGTGAGTTTGATCTACCATTGGCTCGTGATGGCCATAGGATCTAAGGTTTATAGTATTGAAAATGTAATTGTTGTTCCCATAGACGGTGCCAACTTTAATCCCAAAATCTGTTTCCTTTACTGATGACGAAGGGGATAATGATCTGGCCACCTGGAATGATAATCTAGACGCCAGCGGTTAAAGCTCCTGCAAACAAGTCGAGGGTCAGAAGGGCTCCCATGGTCGACCCTCCGATGATAAAGTCAGAAGGAGTAAAGATAAAAATTTGTATTAGGTCGTTAGTGTATTGCTTACTTGGGTTATACATGGCCTGCCCTTTTTGTAGGTTAAGCAATTGTATCGTTAGAAGAACTTCAACAATTATTTGAATAAAGTGGCATTGGAAGTGGAACTGAAGCTGGCTTCTCGTTAGCATGGATATCACGATTGGTTTGAATTAGTCAAAACGAACTGAGCTATTGGGGTGGAGTACTGGCAAGCAAGGAGGTTCCTATTTGAGCTCGCCTTACCGAGCTGCAAAGCTTGCAAGCTAATTACCACAGTATTCTTTGAACTTTGTGGAAGTGTATTCGCATCCATTGTCTGTTCGGAGACATTTCAACTTCTTTCCCGTTTTTCACTCTACCATAGCATGGAACTTTTTGAAGCATTCGAATACTTGGTCATTTGTCTTTAGGAAGTACACCCATACCTTTCGAGAAGCATCATCAATAAAGGTAAAAAAATATCTGTTTCTGCCTTATGATTCCACCTTCAGGGGACCGCAAACATCAGAGTGTACCAGACTTAACAACTCTGATGTCATCTTCATAGAAGAACTGAACGAGGCTCGATGGTGTTTACCAAACAAGCAATGTTCTCAAGGATTTAGAGCAACATCCTTGGCGATTGTGATGAGATCCTTCTTTGCTAAGGTAAACAATGTTTTTTCCCCTACATGACCGAGTCTCTAGTGCCACAGATTTGGTGAAGCCTCATTTTCAACTGCGTTGAGGCTGTCTGAGCAAACTTTCACATGGGCCTTGTAAAGCGTGCCACAAATTTGTCCTGGGGCGACAACCATGACACCTTTTGTGAGCTTCCATGTGTCATTGCCGAAGTGGTTATCGTAACTCTGTTTGTTAAGGGCTATCCTAGAATGTAGATTTAACCGAAGGTCAGGCACATGTCGGACATCCTTCAACACCAACGTACAACCAACATTTATTTTTATTTGAATATCACTAATTCCTATGATTTTGGAAGAACTGGTGTTTCCCATCTTTACCGTACCAAAGTCCCTAACTTTGTACGTCGAGAAGAAATTGATGTGAGAAGTGGCGTGGTAAGAAGCTGTAGTATCTACCACCCACTCGGCATCATGGTTAGAAACATGAAGGTATGTCTCCTCATTGACAGAAAGAATGGCTACATCTCCCGATAGAGTGACTAGCGTCTCTCCATCTTATTTTTTCAATTGATTATTGCCTTGGTCTTGTTCTCGTAGCAACTTGCGGCATTTTTTCTTCATGTGGCCCTGCATGCTATAATGGTAACACTTGTATGTGGGTCTTACACCACCATTTGATCTCCCTGGATCTTGTGACCTTCCTCTACTTTTACTCCTCCCTCTTCCCTTGTTACTACGACCTCCTTGTTGTTTGTCCCTACTCTCAGTGACGAGTGCATTTGATTGGTCAATACCGGCATCATTTCTCCTTGCCTCCTCATTGAATAGGACATCCTTAACCATTGACATGGTAAGTTTGCCTTCTGGAGCCGAATTGCTGGGACAGACAACCAACGTCCCCTAGATGTCTGGTAGAGAACTGAGAAGTAGGAGGGCTTGTTCTTCTTCACCCGGCTTCAATTCTACAGATGATAATTGATCTACTAAGCTCTAAAACTCACTGGTGTGCTCGGCAATTGAGATTCCATCTTTTAATTTCAGATTTACCAACCGCCTCATAAAAGAGCTTTATTTCGAATTGTCTTGGCTTGGTACATGTCTTCCAGCTTCTTCTAGAGAACAAAGGCATCAATCTCTTGTGCAACATGGTGGAATACACTGTGGTCAATCCATTGCCTGATTTGACCGATAGTTTTTCTATTTAGTTTCTTTCATTCTGTTTCTTTTGTAGGATCTGGATTTACACATTTTACCTCCAATGGATCGTATAAGTCTTTACAGCTTAAGAAATCTTCCATCCGAGGTCTCCAAAGTGTATAATTGGAGGCAGTGAATTTGATAAGAGCTCTCGACGTTGATTCCTCCATAGACATTTTGTATTTTTAGGCTCTAAATGTCTCGATCAAAAATTTTTGGGGCTGAATTTCGCCAAACGAAGTGCACCGTTGCGTTCGGAATGATTGACATAGGTGGGAAAGAGTCCTGGTTCACAAAAAACGGAGCTAAAATGAGCTCAAAACTAGCTCAACATTTTTTTGGTAAACCTAACGGAATATTCCGCTAAACTTGATGGAATATGTTGATGGTGACAGAATATTCTCTGAGAATATTCTTTGAAAATATTCTCTAGATGAAATATTCTTTGGGAATATTCTTATATTCTTTGATTGAGATAAAATATTCCTTGGAAATATTCCATTTTCTTCAAAATTTCCTCCGGTCACCGGTTCGACAAACATTTTCCTGCGAACTTCTCGGTAGCAACTCTGGCGGCTGACGAACTTTCCTACAACGACCGTGAGAGTGCGTACGATGTTGGATTGATGCGAGGCTAATGAGGTTCGACTCGTTTAACAGTGAGTGAAAAAAAATTCCCGGCGACCCAACCAAAGCTCTCATACCACTTGCTGGTGTACCAGGGCCAGAAAATCACATCTCAAACAATATAAGCAAAGAGGAATTATTTATTTCTCTATCAAGAAATAAATACAAGAATTTTTCACAGGAAAACTCTCAAGACATCTCCAGGATCTCTCTCTTTGTTTCTTCCTCACCATTTTTTGGAATGAAATTCTGACTTTCATTAAGCTCTCTATTTATAGGGACTTCTATTCAAAAAAAAAAAACGGAGGGCTCCCAAAAATTCCAGCCGGCAAAAACTCCGGTGGAAAAATTTCTGGCGACGATTTTCTCGGCGACGATTTGGGATGAGGCTTGTGGATCCTTCATTGTTGTCGTAGTTCCATAGCTGAGTAATGAACACCCAACACGGATTCACCAAGGATGGTCCTACTCTCTCCGCAATTTGCTCAACTCTGTCCATATAATTTCTCTGTTGAATTTTTTTTATGTTTTTTTGTTTTTTAACTCTTTTTTTTTCCTTGAAAATCGAGAATAGGAAAAGGTGGTGTTAAGAAATTACACCGAAGAAAAAGTTTTGCTATGAAATTACAGTGAAACAACAACAAGAAGAACAACAACTAAGTGTTACTGCATTTACGAGAGACAGACGAAGAAGCAGAAACTCTTACAGGCTTGAATGTACCTATAATATATATAATTGCAGCAGGAGCATACCATATAGGAAGAGACAACTTCTTCAATGTTTCTCCAGCAGATGTATCAAGCAGAGGTGAGATATTGAGTAGTCAGCTACTTGATCGGGTTGCTCTCTAGCGCCTGGAAGTTGCTATTAAGCCAAACAAATTCCAATTGCATCAGACAACACAAGTTTTGAATCAAAAGAAGAAAGAAACTAAAGGAACGCCAATAATTCAAAGGATAAAAGTAAAACAGTAGACAAGGCACACTTTGTCCAACATTTTAAGTCAATAGCATTTAATATGGGTATTGTAATTACTTGTGCCAATTAATATTGCTTTTTTGTTGAATTAAGCAAAAAGAGAATCAAGAGTGACCAATTTAATTAGGCCTAATTGGTCAGGCTAACACAACAATAAAAGTAAAATTTTGCGTTAATAGTATTTTTAGTCGCTAAATTATGTCATGTTTTGTCATTTTAGTTCTTATTGTATTAATTTTATCAATATCCTCATTAAAGTATTGTAACGGCCAGTTAAGTTTTGGACAAAGGGTAGTTTTCACCCCAAAAGATTAAAAATTTCTCAATTTATACGTTCAAATATCAATTATCTTAAATCGCACCCTCAATTAAATTAATTGGTAGTAATGTAGCCACAATTATAACGTCCATTACGATTTTCATCAAATTGACAACCATGTGAGACATATGTGAGAAGGGGAAGGGTCATAATCTAACAAAAGTCAACATGTGCATTTCACGTGGTTATCAATTTGATGAAAATCGCAATCTCAACCATAACGTCCATGATGATTTTTATTAGATTGAAAGGCACGTGAGATGCACATGAAAAGGGGAGCGTCATAATCTGAAAAAATTCATCACGTGCATCTAAAATGACTAACAATTTGATGAAAATCGCAATGAACGTTATGGTTGGGGTCACGTTGCTATTAATTAATTTAATTGATGTTGCAATTTAAAATAATTGATCTATGGGGGTAAAAATTGAACTTTTTTTAATATTTCAGGGTGCAAACTGTTATTTTTCTATAATTTTTTAATGGAAATGATCACATTTTGGTCACTTGATACAGTCGAAAAGAAAAACACATGGTCACTTCTGTTAAAAAACTTAAAGGATTATTTGGTTAGAAACCATTTAAACACGGATTGAATTTAAACCATTTATGAATTTTTTTGAACATTAATATTTTAGGAATTAGATTGATAAAATCAATACAATTAGGATAAAACTATCAAAACTTATATAATTTAGGAACCAAAATACTATTAAACCTTAAAATATTTTGAATAGTTACTCCTACTTTTCTATCAGATGGGTTTCTCATACAACGTGCTTTTTTTAGGAGGCAAACATCGTTACTTCAAATTTTAGGTTTAAGAAGGAGTCTTGTTTTTATTTTTTATCAAAAGATGGAGTCTTGTTCAAAGTGGCAAAAGTTGTCATCATGTTTTTTTTTCGGTAAACGAAAAACAAAAAAAAATTATCAAAATAATTCTGCTTATAATGTTTCTCACTTTATTTCCTCCTCAATCTCTTTTACCTTCTAGTTTTATCCTTAGGTAACTCATCGAGATATGTATAATCGTGTCTGAAAGCCCTTACTTTCTAAACTTTGAACTTAATTATGCTTGTTTGTATTCTATGAAAGGTTAGTTTTTTTGGGAATGATGGTGGATTATAAGCTTATTTACTCTCTGGTCTTCAGTTGTGTATATCTAAATATTGGGTAAGTAAGTATTTATGTGGTTGAAAATAGTTAAAAAAATAAT
>JAHQCQ010018790.1:0-11473 GCA_023539305.1 Ilex asprella | reverse complement strand
ATCATGTCCATCACCTCTTCTTCCCTCATTCGTTCTCAATTCATTAATCGCATTTGCTTGCTCCTCCAACTAATTTTCCATATCATCAAATCTCGTATTCATACGTTCGAACTGTTGTTGCATAGCCCAAAGTATGAATAGCACATCAATACCACCCTCATCAACTACTCTTTTATCCTTAGAAGTCATGTTTTATAACCTGCAAAACAATGTTAGAAATAGCCTCACAAACACTCCCTCACGTGTTTCACTCGTTTCAATGTCACTCTACCCTCGTGTTTACACTCTTATTGGCTTTTTTAAGATAAGCTCACACACTCAGCCTTTTACCACTTAAACGTTTCACCTTTGTCGTTCTTTCGTAAATTACTCAAAACTCAACCAAAAATCAATCGTTCCCACAACGCACAACGACTTAACAAAATAAGACACAAGTATAAAGGAATGACCAGAATTAACAATGAAAAATAGAGGATAATAACGATAACAAAGAAACACAACGAAGCAAAGAAAACGAATTCGGCGAAAACTAAGAGAAACAATGATTCGAAAGCAACAAATGGATCAAGAAAGGGGTTAAATCAAATAGGATGCTCTATTTTGGGATAACAATGCGTGAATGATCAGAATAAGTAACTTTCGATTATTTTTGTTCAAATCTCAACACAAATAAGCACTCAAGCAAACTATCTAGCCTCAATTTGATTCTTTTTTTTCTTTTCTTTTCTTTTTTTTTCTTTTTTTTTTTTTTGATATCAAATCACAAGAGGCAAACTATGCGTAATTGGACAGCAAACTTCACAATCAATTCACTAGCAAATTATGCATTCAATTCAGCCCATATGATGCAACCCTAATTGATATTAAAATTATAGAAAGAACAACTGAAATTACAGTAGCAAGTCACACCCCAAATCAAACAGAAAAAAAAAACCGTGATGAACAGTGCATGGAGATATATTTTTAAAAAAAAAAATTGATGTGCTTAAATAGAAAAAGAAACACCAACCTGATTTGACAAAACAAACCCGAAAGCTCTGATACCAAATGATGCGAACCCTTAAACGAATTCAAGAACCCACACGCATATTGATTGAAGAATCCTCAAGAAAGTTCACAAACCAGAATTATAAGAACTCAAAACCCTAGACCCAATGTTTTCAAGAAACAAGAACCCAAGGTTAAAAGTTCAAGAGAAAGACGCCACACTCAAGATTGAGCGATAAGTCGATGAACGCCACAAGAAAGATTAATTCTTGATAAGTTCTTGGAAGAACAATAAGGTAGCAACCTCACAATACTCATAAAAATATTCTGTCCTCTTTTCAAGGTCTTGGGTGTGTATATATAAAGCCCTAAAATAAATCCTAATCTACTAAGGTAACAAATCCTAATCTAAATAGGAATAACTAAAATTGGGCTTTAAACAAGTAATCAGTGGACTCCAACCATAACTCGCCCCATATCATTCCTAATTCCACTGAATTTCTTATCGGACCACCAAAAGTTAAAAAATTGGGTAGGCCGAAAAAAACGACAGAGTCCATACTCATTGATAGTCCTGTGACATGTGAACCAAAATCAGTCATTGCAACTGGTTCTGTTTATAATTCCACTCCTAGGACTAAACTAGTTGATAAAGAAAAAAGGAAATGTAATCGAAAGCAGGTCGGTCCCCCTCCAAAGGAAGATTGGACGATTAAGGAAGCAATTGATGATTTGAAGAGGAAAAGGGAGGAAAATGAACTGCTTGGTTTCTCTGATCATTGTCCGAAGAAAAAGGTATCGTATGAAATTTCTGGTTCTCAATCTGTTCTACTATTGGCGTAGACTGTTAATCAATCCCGCCGAGAGTCATGATAGGTGTGTCGTGGAACTGCCGAGGGCTTGGGAACCTTCGGATAGTTAGAGGGCTTCACAATCTTGTGAAGAGGAAAGATCCCAACCTAGTATTTTTTATGGAAACTAGGTTAAATACTCAAGAGATGGAGCGTGTAAAACAGAGTATTGGACTTTCACAAGGCTTGATAGTGGATGCAAGAGGTCGAGGTGGTGGCTTAGCATTATTGTGGAAGAGAGGATTTCAGGCTTCTATTAAAAGTTTCTCTGATTTTCATATTGAAGCTATCATTGAGGAAACCCAGCGTAGACCATGGAGGTTTGTAGGTTTTTATGGTCATCCAGTAGTGGCCCAAAGGAAACAATCTTGGTTGCAGCTGCGAAAGTTATTTTTGAGATCTGATTTACCTTGGGTATGCGCAGGAGACTTCAATGAGATTGTGTCAAATAATGAGAAGTTAGGTGGTAATGATAGACCTATATGGCAGCTTAATGATTTTCGCAGGGCTATTGATGAATGCGAGCTGAATGATTTGGGTTATAAGGGATATCCCTTTACTTGGTGGAATGGTAGTGCTCATCCATATTCCGTTAAGGTCAGGTTGGATAGAGTGATGGCCCCAGCTTCTTGGATCTCTATGTTTCCCAATTTCTCAGTTGACCATATTTTCTCCACAGATTCAGATCATAATCAACTAGTATTCAGAGATATGCAAGTTTTTGGACATGACCGTCAAAGGAGAAAACAGTTCAGATTTGAAGCAATGTGGGCTGACGATCCTACCTGTATGGAGGTGATTCGAAATACTTGGCAGTCGAGGAAATCAGAATCGAGTGAGCAACATTTTATTAATAATGTTCGTCATTGTCGTGTTGGTTTGTTGAAATGGAAGAAAGAGAAATTTGGTAATATTTCCCACAGATTGCAAGAGAAAAGGGAATGTTTGGCTAACTTAAATTGTGGAATTATCACTGAAGAGCGAAGGGAGGAGTTAAGGAATATACATCACCAAATACATAGGCTTTTAGAGGCAGAGGAAACAATGTGGAAACAACGAGCTAAAAGTGTATGGCTTGTAGAGAGAGACAAGAATACAAAATATTTTCATGCTCAAGCAAATAACCGAAGGCAGAGGAACATGATCAGGGGACTTCTGGACAGGGATGGCCAATGGACTACGGACAAACAACAGATTGAGAACTTAGCAGTGAATTATTTTCAGAACCTCTTCTCTTCTGATGTTCCTTCTACTCAAAGTATCGACCAAGTTTTACAATGGGTTGAGGAAAAGGTTACTGCCCAAATGAACAATGAATTGCTAAGGGACTTTAACAGGTAGGAAGTTTCATATGCTTTAAACCAAATGCATCCAAATAAGGCACCAGGTCCTGATGGTTTTGGGTGGGATTTTTCCAAAGATATTGGAGTATTGTGGGTTGTGATGTAACAAATGTGGTTTTGGATTCTCTTAATTCAGATAGTCCGTGCCCTAGACTTAATAACACTCATGTTGTTTAATCCCTAAGGTACAAAATCCTGAGAATTTGTCTCAATTTCGTCCTATTAGTCTCTGTAATGTGGTATATAAATTGATTGCAAAAGTCCTCGCAAATAGGTTGAAGAAGTTTTGCCAAGTATCATTTCAGAATTTCAGAGTGCTTTTGTCCCTGGCTGTCTCATTACAGACAATGTACTAATTGCATATGAACTAAACCACCTGATCAAACAGAAAAGAAGTGGGCGACGAGCATATATGTCATTGAAGCTAGACATGAGCAAGGTTTATGATAGAGTAGAGTGGAGATTTCTTGAAGCTATTATGGGTAAGCTAGGTTTTGATTCCAGATGGATCAAAATTCTAATGAGATGAGTTCAGTCAGTATCCTACTCTTTTATTATAAATGGAGAAAAATTGGGTTTTATTAGGCCTACAAGAAGTTTAAGACAAGGAGACCTCTTTCTCCTTACCTTTTTCTCTTATGTTGTGAAGGCTTGTCTAGTTTGTTGAAATCTAGAGAAGATTCTGGAATATTACAAGGGATGTCTGCTAGTAGATTGGGTCCATCATTCTCTCACCTCTTCTTTGCAGACGACAGTCTATTGTTTGCTCGAGCCACGAAAGAAAATGCCGAGGTCTTAAAGGAATGTCTTCAGCTATATGAAAATGCATCAGGGCTGGTGATAAATTATTCTAAATCAGCGCTGGTTGTCAGCAGGAATGTCCAACTAGATACGAGGCAAGATTTATCTTCTGTTTTTGGGGTCCAAATAGTTGAAAGTCATGATAAGTATCTTGGTCTTCCTTCTATTGTGGGGAGAACGAAGAAGGCTGGCAGAGTGTGCAAGGCTGGCAAGAGAAGATGCTATCCTCAGCAGGTAAAGAGATCCTAATTAAATCAGTGGCTCAAGCTATACCCTCTTATGCTATGTCATGTTTTAAACTCCCTGTGTCTTTATGCAATGAGTTAAATAGCTTAATGTCTAAGTTTTGGTGGGGAGGTAATGAGTCTTCTAATAAGATACATTGGATGAGTTGGGACAAGCTAAGTAGACCAAAATCTAAAGGGGGAGTGGGGTTCAGAAATATTGAAGCTTTTAATCAAGCTCTTCTTGCCAAGCAATTCTGGAGACGGTTCCATAATCCCTGCTCATTGGTTAGCTGAGTTTTTAAAGGAAAGTATTTTCCTAGTTCTTCTATTTTGGATGCTCATCTAGGAAACAATCCAACTTTTACTTGGCGGAGTATCTTTGCTACAAAGAAATATATTGTTTCTAGTATTCGTTGGAGAGTGGGAAATGGAAGGGATATTCAAATAAAAGGTGATAACTGGGTACCCAGACCCAATGCGTTCAAACCTCTAAGTCCGCTGTTAGGTGTGGAGGATGAAGCCAGGGTAAGCTCCTTGATTAATCCTACTACTAAATGCTGGAACATTGACATGCTTCGAAGTCTTTTTCTTACCTTTGAGGTGGAGGACATTCTGTCCATATCAATCTGCCAAGATCTCCCTTTGGATCGTCAAGTATTGCATTTTTCTAAATCAGGATTGTTTACTGTTCGAAGTGCATATCATTTGATAATGGAGAATTTTCATAAAGGGGAGCCTAGTAGTAGTGATAATAAGTGGAGTGGGGAATTTATTTGGGCGTTGACTATTCCAATAAAATCAAGCACTTTATTTGGAGGGTTTTTCAAGATATTCTGCCAACCAATTGCAAATTACACAGGAGAAAGATCTCAGTTGAAACTCAGTGTTATTTCTGTGGATTTCATATGGAAACATCGGCTCATCTGTTCATGGATTGTCCCTTTTCTTTGGAGGTCTGGAAGGGTTTGGGTATTAAATTTCCCCGGCTGGCTGCCTATTCAGTCCAAGAATGGTTAATTAATTTAACAGAAACGTTGTCTACCAGTGATGTAGGTTTGGTCATGACGTTATCCTGGTCGATCTGGTATAACAGGAATAAGGCACGGCTAGAGGAGGAGGTCCAATACCCAGGGGGAATTCTGGATTTTGCTAAGTCTTATTTTCATCAGTTCCCGAATACCCAAGTTTTTAAGAAGCCAATTTCCAACCAGCGAACACAGTCTGATTCTGGTACTTGGACTGCGCCACCTCCAGGTATTATCAAAATTAATTTTGATGGTTCTACTTGTAAGGAGTCAAACTCTTCGGGTATTGGGATGGTTATCAGGGATTGTAATGGCTTTTTGGTTGCTGGTATGTGTCAATATGTTGGAAACCTGATGGATGCTGTACATGTGGAAGCTATGGCTGCCTTCTCTGGGCTGAAATTTGCAATGGAATTAGGATATGAAAGAGTTATGCTTGAAGCTGATTCAAAAATAGTTATGGATGTCATCAATAGGAGGGAGCCTAATTTTACTGAGATTGGTACATTTGTAGAGCAGATTCAACTTCATGCATCTAATTTGTCAGAATTCCTTGTGAGGTGGACACATCTTTCAGGAAATAATGTTGCTGATTTCTTAGCTAAATATGCTTTTCAATGTAAAGACTCTATTAGTTGGGGGAGAGATTGTCCAGAGTTCATGTATTCTCTCCTCCAACAAGATAGATCACTTATTTAATGAAATGTAATCTTTGTTGTTTCGTATCAAAAAAAAAAAAATCAGAAGGAAAAAATTGTATTTCGTTTAAAATTCTGCAAAAGGAATTTCTACTTTAAAACTTCCAAGAAGAAGCGACTACAATGAGACAGAGAGAAAACCTTCAATGATGGAAGGAATGAAAATGGGCTCTCAAGCCAGTGCACAATAGAAGAAGAAAGTAGGAGGAGGAGGAGGAGGAATAGATTTATGATCTGGATATAACAGGTTCTTGCAAATACTTTCCACTCCTTTCATTTTTGCAACCGCTTCAAGAATTTGATTTAAGGCTTTTTGGGTTCCTCCTTCTCCATTTCTCTTCTCTTTTTTTCCTGGCTTTTTGGGGCTTCTATGAAATTTGGTTGATAAGTCTCACCATATCAGTTTGACTTGGTCCAACTCGTCCAAGTCAAAGTCTGAGATGGATCAATACCTCCAGTCTTAACCAAGTTAAGACCTATTCAACCAAGTATCACTAAATTTGGATAAGTGCATTGTTACAGTTACTGGTCTAGTGGTGACAAGTCGAATCTAACTCGGCCGACACTATGATCCTTGATTGCTTCTCACTTTTTTTCTGGCCTTTTGCTTTTCCAAAAAATACCCTATCTAACTTGAGTAATATCAACTTTCTCTAATAAAGCCACTTATATCTTCATTTAATGCACCGTCATTGTATTTATATACATTCCAAATTCCCCTCCACAATTAACATTATTTCAGTACAAATGTCATTTTATGAAGTGCCATTATTATATCCAAAGTAGCAAACCCCACTTTAGTGTTCCATAGCAAATGGATTTATAGTTCCAATCCTTCCGTTCTTTGTTTTTGATTGATAGGCATTGTCCAAGATCATTTATAATACCACCATCACACAATCATAAGTGTTAACTTCCCTGAAACTCTTTCCATTATTAGCTTTGTAACAAGGGTGATTTCAGTGTTCATAAAGTGAAAGTAATTTCCATGTAGAACTTCATCATTCCAAGACAATTATATTCATAAGGATGATAATCTATATAATAAAACAGCTAGGTCTTTGAAAGTTTATCCCCAATACATTTTCCCCCCAAATCCATCCCATCCTCTCTCACCTCACCAGCGTCAATCATTTGTCAGAGGTTTCATAGGCGACCTCTTTCCTTCTCCCAACTTCTTCCTTTTTTTTCCTTCCCCCCTCCCTATATCTCTTTCTCTCACTCTTACTGCCAGTGCCAGTCAGACTGCCACAGCCAGAACCACAGCCCGCAGTAGGACCACAGTGCCATTGCCTCCAACACATCCCTCCAAGGTATTTCTCCCTCTTCTTTGCTTCTCTCTTTCACACATGTAAACCCTCCCCCCATAGTTATGAATAACGGTAACGGCCGTCGTAATGGTAACGGTAACGGAGTAACGGACGCGGGACAAAACGGACGTTACGTAACAATAACGGAAACCGAGAACGTGAAATTTTTTTTTTCGTTCACAACTCTCTCAAAAAAACAAATTTTTACATTTTTAACTCTAAGCTTATATAAATATAGGCCTTTTAATTGAAGGGAACCCTTCTTGTGATATGTTATATATTTTATTATATTATAAACAATGTTATATGAATTTATCTTTTAATAATTACGTGATAAGAGTTTTTTAGTGACTTTAATTGAAGGGAACCCACTTAAATATTTATGTGAGAATTTAAAACAATAGCCAATTGAGATTTTATCAAAAAACCTTTTTTGATTGTGAGTATACATTCCTGGAAAAATATTACCAAAATATAAAACAAAAAAATCTATTATTCTATTGGGCCATGTAAAAAAACTGTTAATCTCCTATTCTCACAAGAAGGGGCAACTTAGTCTTTCACTATGATAAAAAAACCTAATATAATCTTTTTACCTCCAGCCTCTTCTCCACCGTTCTTCTACCCTTTTTTTTTCTTTTCCATTGGAGCTACAGCAGAAAACCGTTCTTCTACCCGAAACAGAGCAGTGCTTTGTTTCACTCTCCTCTGTAGACGAAGGGTTGTGAACATGGAAACTCCCCCCAAAGTAACCACGCAGTAGAGTTTAGAAGCCGATCATTGAAGAGATACCAGATCTACACACCTCCTTGTCCTAATTTCTACTCTTCTCCTTTCATATATTCTTTCTTATTTTCTTATTTTCTAGTAGCAAAATCGAAAGATGTTGTGTAACGTTACGCCTACATAACGGATCGTAACGCTCATTACACCCCGTTACGCCGGTGTAACGCCTGTTACGGGTGTGAATTTTTTTCTGACCGATAAATCGGAATGTAACGGTATCGTCGACCTCCGTTACTGTTACGTAACGGTTGTTACGCACAATAACGACTGTTACGCACAGTAACGGTCAATTTTCCAAACCATGCCTCTCCCTTAGCTCCCTTTCTGCAAACCCTATAACCTCTTCCACCTCTGCCCAACGCACCCCCCAAAAATAATACTCGCTCATGAGAAAGCATGGATTCTCCTCAAGGGGATCGACATGATGGTGTCGGACACGTATCCGACACGAACACGCATGGAACACGGCTAGACACGTGTTCGATATTTCCACAAGTGTCCAGAACAGCGAAAAGTATTTGTCATGGACGGATACAGCTCGGATACAAGGGTGATACAAAGGGATATAGCCACAACAATGGATTTGAAACAAAAAAGGGGGGAAAGACAATGTACCTGATCATTCATAGCCATAGCCCTAGATCTCCTCTTCAACTAGGTATGTCGTCTTCATCTTTAAGTCTCTCTTCGACCACTCTCTCTTTCTCACTCTCTTGCGCCTGAGCTCTCAGCAATTTCATCGTCCAACGGTTTACCCTAATTGCTCAAAAGCAATAAAGGGATACTTTTGTCTTTTTCATTTTTCAACAAGGACTTGTCTTAATTTACTTTTTAGCCTCTATTATTTTCTTTTCTTTTCTTTTTTTCTTTGCCCTGCTAAAATAATTTACAATGACCCTTGGACTTCATATAGTTTATGTTAAATTACAATCATACTTTATTAGTTGTCACCCACTACCCAATTTGGTTTAGCCCACTGTCCATAACATATTAGCCCACAAATCAAATTTAATATTAACTCATTTGTCCAATTATAAAATTATAATTAATTACTCAATTTTATTATTAATGCTATTATATATAAAAAAATATATTATATTATTTTAATTAGTTGTATCCTAGTCGTACCCATGTCCTATATTTTGAAATTTTATCGTATCCTCATGTTTGTATCCGTGCTTCCTAATCAGGAGTATCAAGATTCGATTTGTGTGTTAAAATCAATACACAACACCTATTTGATTATTTGTCAAAGATGCATACACAGAGACCCATCTTTGTTAACCTCCTCCCCTCTCTACATTGACCTCCTCCCTCTATCTCTCTCTGTCTCTCAGCACACACATATAACCACACCTAACCCCCCCACAACATACACATAACACAATGTCTCCATAATGCTCTTTATTTTTATTTATTTTTTTATTTTTATTTATTTTTTTGTCAACTGTTATTGCCGAAATCCATCTAATTAGCAAGCTTTGATTTGTGCGTTAAAATCAACACATACCACATTTGATGATTTGTGTCAAAGAAAATCCACAATCAAATCCTAAGTGTTTGATCGTTTGCATAATTTAACTAAAAGTGTCCATCCATAGATCATGATAATGTTACGATGATCCTAAATTTATTAACCAATTATTTCACATATTCACTAAAGGCCAAAAGCTACAAGGTGAGAGAAGTAATTAGATTGTTTTGATATTTAAACTAGTATGGAGATCTCTACTTTGTGGTGGTTTTGTGTTGCTAATGCTTTAATCATTTTGTTGTGGCTTGGGATATGTTTTTAGGATTGGCTGCTACGGTTGGGTTGATTTTAGAAGCATCACAACACCTAGAGGTAGTAGTGACCTTTATGATTGATTGGAAATATTTTTAGTCTTGGTGGCACGCCAATGGAAAGTGGATGATTTGTGTGCATGTGTTGTAATAAAATTTAGACTTCAAACATTCACATGGAAATAGTAGCTAATACATACTAATTCTGGAGGAGTGATGCTCTAAGATCTATAGAATTGTAAAAATTTAAAAGTCGATTATAAGTCTTATAGTTGAAAACTATCCATTTTTTTTGGATTTACAGAGCCTATAAACTTATTTAGTCTCCTTAGGGCTCGTTTGGTAGACGTATTAGGAGGAGATTAAATATTGGATTGTACTATTTTTTATTTAATCGGGGTTAATACTTTGTTTGGTAAGCAAATTTAATTCCGTATTAATTTCAAAAATGTATATTGATCGTATACTTATCGTATATTTTTTATACGATAACTATGTATTATAGAGATTTTTTAATACCACCAAGAGAGATGGTATTATAATCCAACTCAAACGTATTATTCTACACATTTACTATTATAACCCTCTAACTGATAAAATGAAGTTGTCATCAATGTAACAAACACTGATTGAGGATCTTTTTGTTAATTCAACATTAATACGATAGAATAATTCTCTAACCAAACAACCGATTGGATTAAATAACTACTATCCAACGCTTATATTGTATATTACCAAACACTGGATAAAATTACGTATTATTCTAATACCCTATTTAATCTTGTCTTTTGTCCTTCCGTATTGTATTAGACTGTATTATTATATCTAATCCATCAATTTCTAATACGGCAACCAAACAAGCCCTTAATGTATTATGTGCGTCATTTTTCTTTTCCCAATGCTTATTTTCTGTAATTATCGATTTTTTTTGTTATTTAGTTACTACTTTAGGCACGGGATATCTCTAGACAAGCCTAGGAGTAATCTTTGTTTTATTTGTGGGCTTTTTACAGTCTATGGATCGAAGGTAATTAAAGGTTGCAATTTTAATATGTTTATTTCTTATTAAAGCAAGTAGAGTTCATAATTTATTAATTAAATGTGGCTAGGATTTCTTATAACATTGACTAGGTTTTGCGTCAGTTACTTATAACACTTGTCGTGCTTCACCCCATAAAAAATGGTTTCGATTATAATAAGTAATTGGTTAATATTCACTTCCTCAAAACGTTTCTTCTCTCTTTCCAGTCCCATCTCTCTCTAAGGACATACATTTCACATACCCCCCTCCTCCGGGCAAACACACAAAACCCACACAAATTGCACAACCCTCGAGCGTACACATGACATAAGCACACACTTCTCATACACACCCAGAAAAAAAACACACACACACCCCCCCGACCCAAATCCACACTCACACAAAAATGTAGTTTCCACCCCTTTCCTTTTATGTGTACTAGGTGATTGAAAAAATGTTAAAGAGAAGAAGAATACCCTTTGACTCAGGCAGAAACCAAAAACCAACGCCTTCGCATTCTAGTTAGGTATGGCAATGAACTGAAGCGGGGGCTGAGGGTATAGACTTCATCCCCCTACCCGCTTCAAAAAACTTTGTTCATCTCTTGTTCATCCCCATTGACGGGTATAATTTTCATCT
>JAHQCQ010018789.1:0-11475 GCA_023539305.1 Ilex asprella | reverse complement strand
GGCGTTGGGGGTGGGGGTTTCAGTGGTGTTGGCTACTCAGAAAAGAAAGGCATTGAGTAGACCTTCGAAGGGCTCGGTTTGGACCCTCGCCTTATTCGTGGCTTTAGAATTCGGTAATTAGTTACCGACTTCAGAATTTGTTGTTTTATGTTTGCTTCAGGTTTATGCAGAGGTATTGTCGCTAACTGATCTATGTAGAGTGCAATTAAAAGTGGTACAATTGACAAACACCATGTCTGTATCTGATCTGGTTAGTTCAGACCCCAATTTTGTTGATTAAGTTATATAGGGATCCATGAATAATTGACTACTTTTGTTGCTACATATCTCATTATGGTATTTTGGGGTTAGGGATTTCGGTGGTGTTGGGTTGTTGGTGATGGGTGGTCGATTGCAAGGGGTTTGTGGGGTGGGTTTATGGTGGGGTTAGGTGGTTGGAGAAGATGCAGTGAGTTGGAGAAGATGCGGTGGGATGGAGAAGATGAAGTGACGAAGTTTATTCAGATTTTAAGGAGAGCAAGGTGGTCTTTTTGTCACTGCCGTTAACGGTGTTAGCTATGCAGTTTGGTCCAAAAACACAAGGGCACTATGTGCTGATTTTTGAACAATAAGGAGGTGATGTGCACAATGACCAAACTACAAGGGGGTAAACTAGATTTTGCCCAAAATAAAATATACATATGCAGTTATAATATTATCTTTATAAATGAGATGAGTCATATTATAGTGATGGAGTTTTTGAAGGTTTTTTTTGAATATTTTGTTAAACTTTATAATAATGCACATATTTTTTAAGAGTAATATAATCAATTAAAAATTTTTATAAAAATTGACATTTATAAATAGAGAATAGATAAAGTTTCTCCAAGAGGATGAGGGTGAAAACCAAAGCATGGAGCATGAGAGCCATGTCCGTGATAATTCCAGAGGTCATCTACCCAAATATTGGGACGAAAAAATTAAGGAGATGCAAAATCAATTAGGTGA
Organism: Ilex asprella; assembly: GCA_023539305.1. Taxonomy (NCBI): domain Eukaryota; kingdom Viridiplantae; phylum Streptophyta; class Magnoliopsida; order Aquifoliales; family Aquifoliaceae; genus Ilex; species Ilex asprella. The sequence goes on along the minus strand of JAHQCQ010018789.1, from coordinate 10,488 downwards.
CGTCTTGAACGTCATGAAGGCACAGGGACCCGAGACAGTGGACTACCTCGTAAGTTTAACTGACACACCTTACAAACCGGATGTGGCAAACTACCCACTTCCTCAGAAATTCAAGATGCCATCCGTAGAAACCTTTGACGGTACGAAGGATCTACTGGACCACCTCGAAACTTTTAAGACCTTGATGCAGCTGCACAACGTCGCCGACGAAATCATGTGCAGAGAGTTCTCAACCACCCTGAAGGGATCCGCTCGACAGTGGTTCGCCAAGATCACCCCTGCCTCAATTGGCTCATTTGCTGAGCTGAGCAGGTCCTTCGTGTCGCACTTTATTGGTGGACGCCGCCACCAAAAGCCTGCCACCCACCTACTTAGCATAAAGCAGGATCAAGATGAGAGCCTGAGAACTTATCTCACTCGTTTTAACGAGGAGGTCTTTCAAGTCGAAGAGCCCGATGAAAAGGTAAGCATGATCGCCTTCCTGGGAGGCCTCTGGTCATCAAGCTTCCTCTTCTCAGTAATGAACTGCCCACCAAAAAGCATGCCCGTATTGCTAGCGAAGGCCTAGAAGTATATGAATGTTGAGGACATTACAAGGGTCAGAAGAGATGAGTCATCTAGAACTGGGGAGAAAAGGAAGGAAAGAGACACAGACAACGAGAAGTAAAGTAGTAACAAGCGCAACAGGACAGAGAGGGTACTTGCCAAAGACCGGCTCGGTCCTGCTCCCCAAAGAGATCGACAAGCCTTCACTTCGCTCAATGCCTCTGTCGAGCACATTCTATTACAGATTCAGGATGACCCCGCAGTAAAGTGGCCAGGAAAAATGAAGTCTTCCCCTAACCGTAGGAACCCAAACAATTATTGTCGCTTCCATCGCGACCATGACCATGACACCGACGACTACTACGACCTTAAAAGGCAAATTGAGGAGTAAGAAAAATGATAAAAAAAAAAACAAAATAAATAATTAAAGTTCTATTGTTTTCTACAATTTTGTAATTGAAAGTGTTTTTTAGTGATATTTGACAATTAAATTTTTTAAAATTAATTTGATTAAGATTCTACTTATAAATCATTGAAAAAAATAAAAATAATTATCAATATATCGAGCGTATTGGAACTTCACTGTATTTAGGATTAGTTAGGTCAATTCAAATAAAATTTAGTATACAACGCTATAAATCTTAACAAAGTTTAAAAGTTTATCGTAACTAAAAAATCATGTAAAACTATATATACATTATTTTTTATCTTAAAAATAAAGTAGTTTTGGTGAAAAATCAAATATACTTATGCAGTTATAATATTATCTTTATAAATGAGATGAGTCATATTATATTGATGGAGTTTTTGAAGGTTTTTTTTGAATATTTTGTTAAACTTTATAATAATGCATATTTTTTATGAGTAATATAATCAATCAAAAAGTTTCATAAAAATTGAAATTTATAAATAGAGAATAATAGGTAATTAAAAAATTAATTTGATTAAGATTCCACTTATAAATCATTGAATAAAATAAAAATAATTATCAATATACCAATCACATTAGAACCTACAGTATTTAGGATTATCTAGCTCAATTGGGATAAAATTTAATATACAATGCTATAAATATTAAAATTTGAAAAAAATATCAAAATTTCACGTAAAATCTTAAAACATACTGAAAAGTTTACTGTGGCTAAAAATTATGCAAAACTATATATACATTATTTTTTATCTTAAAAATAAAAGGGTTAAACATTTTGATGAAAAATAAAATATACACACAGGGTTAAACATTTAGATGAAAAATAAAATATACATATGTAGTAATAATATTATCTTTATAAATGAGATAATTAATATTATATTGATGAAATTTTTTAAATTATTTTTGAATATTTTGTTAAAACTTATAATGATGCATGATAATTATGGGATTTTGGATATGGACTGTCATAATCAAAAGCCCAATAAGCCCATGAGGCCTCTACTTACACAGTAGCCCAAATGGATCACCATCAACTTGTCCACGACAAGAACAGAATAGACCGTGCCCAAAGGGTAAAGCCTAACAATATCAGGAGGCTTGATGTCCAGCCCAGACCCAATCCGAATCAGCTGGAGCTCAGCTTGGGATAAAGGAGCTCGGCCCAATGTATATCCTAAAGCATTCCCGTTGCGCCACATGTCCTAAGGGTAGGGGGACCGCTTCTGACACCCGTAACAAACACGCACTCTCTGCCACAGAGAATATTTGTGCGAATAACCGCTCAAGGACTGTGGGTGTAGTGGCGTCATGTGACAGAGGTTGTTACATGAAAAAAAGTAGAAAGGCCCACAAAATCAACAGAAAGGAAGAAGGAGCCACAGAAAACCCTAGAACAATCACTTGTATAAATAGGACACAATTACACTAGAGAGGGGACGATCATCATCTTCCTCATTGCACTCATAAGTTATCTTCACTGACAAGTTTATATTATCCAAGCATTTTTTTGTAAAAGCCCTGAGCCAACAATTCCATTGTAATCACCTATTTCAAGTAATAAACAATCCCCATGAGCAAGAGACTCCATTGTAGTGGACGTAGTCTTAGTCCTTCATCTAAGGTGAATCTCTTACACCGTGTTCTAGTTTTCCCCTCATTGCTTTATCCATTTCTAGTCCTTATATTTACTCTGCATCCTCTCTAGGCCAACTAGCCACAATTCTGGACTTGAGCTAATAATTTTGAGTACCATCAATGCATATATTTTTTAAGAGTAATATAATCAATCAAAAAGTTTCATAAAAATTGACATTTATATATAAATATATAATTAAAAGTGATCTTAGATGCAATTGGGAGATTTAAATGTATAAGGATATGATGGTAATTTAGATATTAAGTGTGAAAGGATAGAGTGACATTTTTAATTTTTTATGAGTAAAATAGTTAATCAAATTTTTTTTATGTTAAGGTACTTTTATTAATAGATATAAAACTAGAAGAGATATTTATGAGCCTTTTTGTGGGCTCTTTTTGTAAATTGCACTTGGGTACGACTCCAATTTGACGCTCTTTTAATACGATTGTTTTAACGTAAAAATATTAAAAAAATTGTGAACATAATGTTAAAATTATGGTTTAAGACTACTTTCACATTTTCCAAGTATACATGCAAACTATAAATGAATTGTTGCAAATTCGACTATAGATTATGTAAATGCAACTCGACATGAACTCAACTATAAACGAATCGCAAATGGACTCAACTATAAATAACTATAATGAATCGCAATGGATCAAGTCATTTTTTGTACTATAAAGACATGAATTCAACACAACTAAACCGTTATTAAACCTAGCTATATAAGCTGGTGTTTTAAGAAGCCAAGCCTCGCTAGCCCTAAAAGTCTTAATTGGATGTGTACACATTAAATTTGAGGACGGTGAATTTACACACTTGTTGAATATTTGAATCCTTAACTTCCGTCTTGTTAAGACATTTATTAAGTGATTGAACTAACACGAAACTAACCCTTAGAGTTAAAACTTAAAAAGGTACATTATCATAGTCTGTCTTGTTTTTTTTTGAAGCAACCAAACACCAAATCACACCTTAAGAAGGTAGTCTGTCTTGTTGGGTCTTTTGTTTTTTGTTTTTTGTTTTTTTTTTTCCCTGGTTGCGGTTGGATAGATATGGCATTGACAAGGACAGCCCTCATTAAGGCTTAGTTGGGACATGCAAGATACATTCACTCAAATCTTAGTAGTCTCTTTTGTTTTTCCCTGCTTTTGAATAAAAGGGGTGGGTGGTAAGAGAAAGGGTCTAGACAGCACTCCGATAGATTCAGTAATTATGTGGTTCTTGAGCTTGTCCGTTACTTTTTCGAGAACGAATTTAGTTAAGTTAATATAACGGTCAACTACCGAACCCCAATATAAATTCTAAGAATCGAACTTTCAACCTTAAAGTGATCTTAATAATCTCTTTGTGGTTAAAGTCCACGTTTCGATTAACGCACGAGTCAATTCTCTCACCTCCACGGAATTTAAAATATCTATACTTAACTGAAAACAATTGGCTAGATCATTAAGTAGATGTTGGAAAAATTGACAACATGGGTCCGATTTTCTAATTGGATAGTTTATGTAGTCAATCTGGAAGAACACAATTTAAACCGCTGGACTTTAAAATAACTCATTGGAACCAGATGATTTGATGTGTCAACATGAGTGTTGACCAACATTAATGGCATATATGCAGATGGTGGAGTCAGGAATTTAATCAAGAATTGACACACTTTAACTACTATTAAGTTTTAATTTGTCCAATAATAATAAATAAAAATAATATGGTACCTTGGTGTTTTTAACATCATATTTATATTTAAAAATTCATTACACATAAAAAGGTCACAAGTCAATATAAATAATCTATGCAATGAAAAATAATTAAAAAAAATTAATTATAACCCACTAGAAAATAGACTAATTACATCTTTTGATGAGTGAACCAGCTTCTTCTTTTTTTATGCAGAGATTTGCCTTGAGTGAAGTGAAGTGAAGTGGACCATGAGTTTTTTCAGTCGAATAAACAATAGTTTAGGCTAACCCAATTTAATGTATATCTATCATGAGGGTGGGCCCAATTGAAGACAATCTAAAAAAAATAACAAAAAATAAGTAGATAAAAAAAAAACCAAAAAAACAAAAGGAAATCCTGGCTCCTTAATAGCTGTGCCACTCGTAGATGAGCAATGTCTGGAAGGGGGGGGCAATGCTACCACAGGTATTCACCCCATCATAGGGCAGAAATTATAATATTTTATCTTTCTATATGATATTTTGCATTAACCCTATCAAATTAAGTGTATTATTCTTATCCGATTCAATCCAAAATAATAGAGTAAGAAGTCGGATAAAAAATTGGGTGAACACATATTTTTTTGATCATTTTAACAATTCAATTAAATAACCTGCATCAATTAACTAACCCAATAAATCAATAACAATAAAGAAAACATAATAAATTCAATAATATATAAATAATTACAATAAAACAAAACAAAAAAGCCATAAATATCAATACATCATAATTAACACACACACACACACATATACAAGTAAGGTTAGGTAAAAATACAAAATTTTTATGAATATTCTGCATTCCTTCCTTATTTTTGAAAAATACCAAAACATTTCCCATTGGCGTACCCAATTTTTTGTGGTACATAGATCTAACTTAAAGATCTTATGTAAGAATAAAAAACTGAACTGGCGCCACATTAATGATGTGCCAAGTGTTTATTCTTTCAATAAAAACATCTGATTTACCTAATCTCTTTCAGCATTCCATGAAATTCTCGTGAAATTATTCCTGGAAATATCATCTTTATATCATACATTTGAAACATAATTCATAAAAAAAAAAATACATATTGTTGGTCTTTAATGTAGTCTTATTGCTACATTTCATCACACAAATCAAGACTAATAAATTTTTGGTAGACCCAGTGGCTTTTCAAATGTCTAAGATCCATATAGAATGCCTTAATCTCTCTTCTTAGTTATACAGGAAGTCTATTCCTCTCGTTCATAAAGGCATGTGCCCTGTGCCTCTGTGAACTGATCAAGCTCCGTGCCATGGGTCTAACACCTCCAGGTTCCTCATATACGATCCAACAAAACCATTGAAGCAATCCGCCGGCTGAAAGCGTGATGAAGATCGCACATAGGACCGGCCTCACTGAGTCTGGGAATAGAGTTGATGCTAGAGATGCCAATAACAAAAACCCAAACAACCTCGTACCATGGTGAACGATACTGGCATAAGTTAGACCGGAAAATCTCAGGACACTATATAGGAGCAAACTAATAATGGCCACACACATGGTTTTGGGGTGGGTTTCAAATGGTGTTTCGTCCTTTCCTTGGTACTTCAATTGCAGAAGGTCGCTGATCACTGAGACAAGAAAGGCGAGAATGGTATGGTGTGAAGGGGAAGTATGCTGTTCTTCTGAGAAATTGAATCTCATATCGATGTAGGCTGCATTAAATTGTCCAAAGAAGCTTGTCCATCCACGGTGAAGGAAGGTTGTTCTTGCTGTGTTGGCCATTACAAAAGAACCACTGCCTGCAGAAGACAAAAAAGGTTGTATGTCCACATAGTAACCAATCTCTTGTCTCTCCATCCCAACATATTCGTGTATCCAGAATCAACATTGGAAGATGTTCACCAGTTGCAGAAGACACATAGCTAAGCAATGATCTTTAGCTTTAAATTTTTATGTAAATAGTAAAGGAAAACACGAAAAATGTTTCATTGGTAAGAGTCATTAGTCATAGTCATTACTAAATAGTTCTCATCCGTTTTCAGTAACTTCGTCACACGGTGGTGCCATCTCTCCACAAACAAGATACTGGCAATTCATTCTCTCTGCTGATCACGGCCATAAAATCTTCATAGATATCCCTGCAGCCTCCAAGGTTCCATCTATGGAACAATAAAGAACTGCTTCACTGGACATGTTCAACTCTTTGGGTTGTCCTTCACTCATGGTCAGCATCATACCTTGTAATGCTTTGAAAAATGCATGGACTCCCTAAGGTTTGAAGGGTCTAGTTTTGCTTGCCTCCGAGAGGGCCGTCTCAGCAGAAGGAGACCCTCTGAAACTCATAACGAGAAACAGGACAAGTATTCCCAATCCCCAGCCCACGACACAATGCAAACCCTATAGTAATGATGCGAGCCAGGCAGTTTCTTTGCCATTTCCCCAAAACTCAACTAACCCTTTTGAACCACACAAGGAGCATTATTACTCTCAACATCCTTTTTTATCAAAACCACAAATAGAAGATCTTCAGTAACATATTTCGCAACTGGTGGTCAACCAATCAAAGAGTTCTCATTCTTAGCAAATTGCCCAAACAACATCGCATACTCCACCGTATCCGCGTGAAAAGCAAGAGCATGTTCAAGAACGCACAGAAAACCAGAAGAAATTCAACAAATTTCTGAACCCTAGAAAGGGGGGAAATCACGCACAGATCAAGTGGATGGAAAATTTAACAACAAATTGGAGATTCAACCATAAAATTGGAGATTTTTCAATAAATCATGTCAATGGAAAACCCAAAATTTGAAGGTATAATATCTTTTGGTAAGCATCTCAAAAACATTGAAGAACAAAAAATCCACATACGGACCTTCAGGGGTGGGTAAGATGTTTGGTTGTTGATATGGACTCTGAAAACAACAATTTGTTCGCAGTGGCTTTGTTCGTTCGTAGTTGCTGAGATTGGCTTGTGTTCTTCGTTGGAGAGTGAGAGAGAGCTGATTTTATAGTGAAGTAATACCACACCAAACTCGGTTTCTTTTCTTTGTTCAAAAAGAAAAAAAGTAGGACTTCACTCTGCTTCTAGATAACGCAACGGAGTGAAGTTGGGCTTCACTCTGCTTCTAGAAGCAGACCAACAAGTGACCTTGGTATTTATAATTATGCATTTTTATTTTCGTTTGACAATTGATTGTATTGTTTATTATGTGTCAACGATGTTTAAAATTTTTATTATGTTTAGTTTTTAGATTCTTGTTTAAGTGTCTTTACTATTCATTACATTTAACAATAATACTATTTGGACCTAAGAATCTGACCTAATTTGCTGACATAATGATGTGATTTGATAGGAATTATTGGATCAACACCAAGTTCCAATGTTGGATGGGGTCTACAATGAATCTAAAGGTCACAATAATTTAGGTCAGCAAATTATGTCAATAAATTAGGTCCCAATAACATTGCTCTAAATTTAATGGACGATGGTTTGATAATTGATCAGATAACTTTTTAATGAGAACTTTCCAGAAAGTGCAAAAGAAGCTGAGAGGGTTAGCAAGGCCATTACGTTTCTTGGGTGTCGTAATTTGACCCGTATTTTACAAGAAGAGACCCCTAAGCTCAAAAGTAGGCATTTAAATGAGTGGGAATATTAGCATTAATAGAATTTTGAGATAATTGGATGATAGGATAATTGTATAGTATAATTATTCAAATATATAGTATAATTGTATATTAATTACGATTTTTTAAGAAAAAAATAGATTTTTATTTTTGATTTTATTTCAATAAATAATACAGTAGAACATACATTTTAATTGTAAAATTTAAAATATTTGATACTCTCTTTGATTGGAATATTTTTTTTGTCTAAGTATAATATTTTAAACTTAAAGAGTCTAAGTATTATACGCCTATAAATTTTAAGGTGTTTAGATGTAATTTAATAACGGATATACTAACGGACATTGACGGCAGAACTCTAACTGTTACACGCGTACAAACTACAGGGACACTGTGTGTAATATTTCAAATGTAAGTGATCTGAGTGATTAAGTGATAAACCTCAAGAAATTTGAATATAATTCTCCCTTTCTTTTATTGTCTTCTCATCCAAAAATTTTTCCCTCTTCTATTTTTCTACTCATTTCCCTTCTCTCTCTTACCCTCTATTTCCATCACATTTTAACTCCACTCATATATTAAAGTTCAGCCACTATTTCATATAAATGAGCCAATGCCAATTTTTTTTGGTCTTGTTATTCCTCATATTTTTCCTTTAAAGTTCAAAAAAAAAAATTACATTATTATTGATTTTCAAAATTTTTAAAAAAATGAAATTTAATCTAACCTTGACAAAATGATGTTGATGGTGAATGAACTGATCAATGATTTTTTTTTAAAAAAATTCAATAAACTTAATAGAGATTGGATAATAAGACAGATGGAGTTGGAGTAGAAATATATAGATGAGTGTGGAATAAGACAATGGGTACCTAAAAGAAAGTGAAATATAATTGTTAAAAATTTATGTAATAATTTAAATCTCTCTTAATTTGAGTAAAAATTTACGTTTTACTCTTTCTTGGTATGAATTTAAGTAAATAACTAATATTTATTTTTAACCTGGTTTTACTCAAATTTAGTTTGAATCAAGATTTGAGCGAATATTAAATGCGAAAATGCTATTTGGACCATATTTGAGAGCTTTATTTAGGGACCAAATAATGTACAACTATTGAATTGATTGTTGCCTCCATCTAACATTAAAACTCACAACTAATTCAATAGTTATATTGAAGTCACTTTATTAGATTCCTAAATAAAGTCCCTAAATAAGGTCTCTATAGCATTGCTCTATTAAATATGCCCTTCCCTTTTTCTTTTTTCTTTTTTCTTTTTTGTGTGGGGAACTTTTCCAGTGTATCACCAAATTAGAGTAGACACTCTCCACGCTGGAGGGTAATTGTAAGGGCAATAACATCAAAAATGTCATACATCCCTGAAATATTCGAATTCTTGACCTACACCTTTGTTAAGACACATATTTACTAGGGGTACATCATCAGAAAAGTGTTGTGCATAACAAAAACCTTTCTTCATAATGTTTTGAGTTTTTACGTTCATTTCTTATTGTTTTCATTTTCAAGAAGGGCAAGGTTAATGGCAAGAACTCGACATAAAATGAGTGAGTGAGGGTTGATTAGTTTCTAACTCAAACTTGAAAATAACATGACCTGCTAACAAGAATGATAAATCGATTAAGTTATTGTCAAACACAAATAATCCGCTCTGACACAATTTGACCTGGTATTATATCAAATCTTGTGGAATAGGAGGACTTCTTTTAGTTGGTTTTGTTAGCATTTGGATGGAGTGAATTTTTAGTTTATTGGATCCCTGGTTGATGGTTTGTGTAATATCCCCAGAGATAAGGAGGTAAACATCATAATGTAGATACCTTTGGACTGATTCTGATTCGTCTGTGTACAAGCATTACTTCTTAGCTGCACAAGAGAATAAGGCTCCTATAAGGTTGCGAATTGTAAAGTGAGTTGCCCAAGAATAAAGCTCGTTTAGTGTTGTTTATTTTAGAGTTTTGACTGTGAGGGAATGCAAAAGATTATATTGATATTTTTTCCTTTCGTTTGTTCCTTAATGTTGGAGAAAGATTAAAAAGGAAAGGGAGAATAAGAACTACTTGGATCAAGTGATCTGTTCAGTTTGTATAAATGGCTAAAATAACTGACATTTACTCACAAAGGTTACTTGGTAAATTGAGAATATTTGATGTGTCTATGGACTATTCCTGCCCAATTTTGGAATTCAAGCTGTAATTTTTGTATATGTGGCCAGACTCATCATTTCCTAGACTGTTTCTTCCATTCGCTTTACTTCATGGAGTGATGATTTTATTCATGTATCAGTTTGCACGTAGGTCTTTTTCAGCAATCTGAGATAGTTCTTGGCAATTATCCCTACCATATTATCATTATATCAAACATTTGATACATATTACTTGATGAGAAATACGCATAGCTGTTCTCTAACATAGCCTTATTGCCACGTTTTATAACACACTTTAGGACTAATATTTTGGCAGGCCTTATCACTTTTCAGATGTCTTTTGGTTTTGGGTTTATCTGATGTCAAGATCCATCTTTGCTTGTCAAG
>JAHQCQ010018788.1:0-11475 GCA_023539305.1 Ilex asprella | reverse complement strand
AAAGGCAAACCAATGCCTTTTGTTTTTGTCCCACATTGAAAAATGAGAGGAGAGGGGAGGGTTGAATTGCATATAAAAAAACAATGAACTCTTACCCTTTTTTTTTTAAGCCTTCATGTTTTGTTTTTGTCCTACATTGGAAAATGAGAAGAGAGGAGAGGAGAGGAGGAAGGTTGAGTTGCCAATAAAAAGACAATGACCTCTTACTTTTTCTTTTAAGCTTTCAAATTTTGTTTTATGTCCCACATTGAAAAATGAGGGAAGAGGGGGAGGGTTAAATTGCCTACAAAAAGGCAATGACCTCTTACTTTTTTTTAAGCCTTCAAGTCTTATTTTTTATGAGATTTAGCTAAAAATTCCTCTTTTTTTGAGGTAAGTACACTTGGAAGTCAAAAAAAAAAATGGAGTATTAAAATATATTGATATAATTATTTTAAAATTAAATGGGTTAAACGAGTCGTGTCGTGTTATCCGTTTATTAAACAGTTTGTGTTCATGTTAAGATTTTTCACCTGTTTATTAAACGTGTCGTATACGGGTTTACATATTTTTTACCCGTCACTCGTTTAACTTGACACGTAACCGTTTAACCCGACACGTTTGACACCCTTACTTTGCACTTTAAAAGATTATAAGTTTGTCACTTGGTACCTTCAAAGATTAAAATTTTCACAGTGCACCTTCATTGTATCAAAAGTGTTGTAATGTAACCCTTCTGTTAACTTTCGTTATTTTTTAGTAAAAAATCAACCCATTGACATTGATGAAAAAATTGACGGAAAGCTAACCGAAGGGCCATAATGCAATACATTTGATACATGGAAGGTACAATGTAAAAAAATTTATCTTTAAAGATACAAAATAAAAAAAAAATTAAAAATTTTCAACGTACAAAATACAATTCGCCCAAACAAGATTGCACATTGCTTTGTTAAATGTGCTTATGCCAACTTGACTCATAGCTCAAGGGCTGATGCCCTTGCATTGGCTGGACTGCCGGCCCGTTGACTGGTCATTGGGCTCCAAAGAAATTACAGCCCACTGTTTTTCCATTTAAAGTTGTCCTAAAAGATTTTTAGATAGGCCAAAAATGGGGAAAATTATTATATTAAAATTAAATTAATGCAAATAATTTTTTTGAATTTAGACAGGTGAGCAGGGCAATCATTGGGCCCAGGGGGCCTCCATGTGAGGTGTCAGCCCGAACCATAACCTGATAAGCATCACAATCTTAGGCCAATCCATCAGCCTTGGGTCATTTCCAGAGCCTTAAAGGAATTCAACTTGAGTTTCGTTAATCAAATCGGGCCATTCAAGTTTTGATATTCGGCCCATCTTTGTGAAGTAGTGCACATAATTTGGCTCAACCTGAACTATGAAATTGGTATTTTTGTTCAGGCTTGACTCAATTAGTAAATGAGATGACTTACTTTCGAACGATCTTCCACCACCATCTGAGTTCTGGCTATAGACTTTGTCTTTTAGGCTGGGTAGTTGTTGCTGTCTTTGTAGGTAGTTATTGTTGGATGTCTTAGATTATCTCTGAAGTTCTGTATTTTATCTAGACCGTTGACAGCCTTAGCTAGAGCCACTATAACATTGGGGTCAAATGCGTCCTGTCTTGTACGAAGATGTTTCAGGCTCAGCCTTTAGAGAGAATACTAACATCTCTAGGGAGAATGCTAACATTAGAGGTTATCAATTACTTCCATTTAATTTAAAGATTTTTTGTTGGTTTTGCGCAATAGATAATTAACACAAATAATATTTGTTGGAAAATAAAAATTCAAAAATAAGTAAACAATAAAAATATGACACAAAAAATATAATGTGATTCAATATATCGTACTCACCTTGGTATGCCGTACCTATATCCAAGGACTAAAAACTTATATTGATGTATTATTCATTGAAAACTAGTCATCTGACAACTGATTAGATAATACATACTCCTATTTATAAGGATAAAATATTATAACCCAACTCTATTCAGGTATAACTTGATCTTTATATTTTTTTTATCAGATGTCTAATACTAGTATATTAAAACTCTTTTAATTTGTTTCCTATTTAATTAGGTCACTAATAAAGAAAATGCTATGTGAATTTAATATGTAGATTTGATTAATCACAACTATTGAATAGGTAGTGAATTCTAATAAATGTTATGATTCACAATAAAATCAATGGTAGTGATTGATCAAATCTATATTTTAAGTCCATGTAGCATTGCTCCACTAATAAACCTATCTATGGTTTATTTGACTTTTTCCAATACGTTTCCTATTCCATTTAAGATTCTCATATTAATTGCTCAACAAACTTTCGTTCATGATAGTTAGAGAGTTTGAGTTAAATTCCAACCACTTGTTGAAACATAACTCTGATACCAATTAGTGATTTTGTCCAACGGATAATTAACATTAATTGCATAAGTTAAAAAATAGGAATGCAAAGATAGGAAAAACAAAAACAACATGATACAAAGATATAACGTTGTTCAATACATCGTACCATCTTAGTATACTGTACTTACATCCATCAACCAAAACCTTACATCGATGTATTATTCACTGAAAAACTGGTCATCTGGTAATTGATTATATGATACACACCCTTATTTATAGGGATAAAATATTATAGCTCAAACCTATTTAAATATAACTTGATGTTTATATTTCCTATTATATGTAATAAAACAAACCAAAAAGACCCACTACCCAACACTGTTAAAAATATATGAACAGTTGTCCCAAAAATTGAGAGAGAGATGCTTGATACTCTGAGCATGAAAACTAGGGCAGACCTAATCAAACCTAGATTTTTATCTTAACAAATTAAAGATTTTTTTTCGAAAGAATGTTTATTCACATGTATGTGTGTGATCGAAGATTTTGGTACTGAAAAATGAGTTTTAATTGTAAATTCTCGGGAATTTAATTTCCCAATACAAATATCACTGTTTTAAATTGGTGGGTATAAGGGTAAATAAATATTTATATATGTTTTTTCATTTTCCCTTATTTTTGTCCAATACTTTTTTTTTGAGTGGCGCAAAAGAGGAGAGAAGGGAAAAAAGTTGAAACTCATGACTACTCCAGGCGGAGTAACTCCTTACAATTAAATCACTCTTTCACCTCTTTTCAGTCCGATATGGACAATGAAAATTTATCTTTCCACTTTCCATACATTATTTTAAATAAAAAAGCATAAATAATTTTCTTTATAAAAAAAACTATCATTCGTACCTTTGTTCCTTCTTATCAAATGTACCATTAATATCACACTTTTCATGGAGTAATATTGTTTGTCTAATATGAAAGTTAGTACGTGAACTACTCTGTTAATGAATTGAGCATGCACTTGCACCTGCACATGCACATAATACTCTGCACTTTGAGGATATTCAGATTATTATTTGTTTGGACCTAAAACACAAAATTAAAAGAATGTTCGATGTATGAGCATTTGGAAAATCTGAAGATGTTAAAGAAATGCCACATTGTAGAATCTGAAAAAAGGCGAGAAATGATCAACCACAACCTTATTTAAAAAAGACAAGTAACTGTCTAGGAGTTACAAGTCAAATAACCATCGATGGAGGCAGAACCGTTGAAGATAATGACTATAAAAGGTAGACGATGAGGAAGTTAAATGACACACTCAAACCCCCAGCAAGACCCACGATTAGAGCATTTTAGGAGTAGTGTTAAGTTAGTTTTTAGAAAGTAGTTACTGTTGTAATCAAGACTGTTAATTCAATCTTTCTGTAACTGAAATCCCTTTGATTGAGTTAATAAGGGAATTTTCTTTTATTAGTTCACAATACTGTGTGTTTATCCCCTAAAATTTCATCAAATAAAGTCCTGAAATAAGACAATTGAACCCATTACTAGGAATCACCTGAAAACTGTCCGTCAATGATGGTGGGAGTCTTAAACAATCATCAATAATGATAATCTTATAATCAATTTAATTTGGGATTCTAAAAAAGGAAAAAGAATTAAAATCAAACTCCTTACCAAAATTTAGTTAATTCCTAAGGGTGAACACCCTTTATAAAATTACGTTCTTTTCTAAAATAGAGTTCATTACTAAAAATAATAATGATATATAAAATCATTCCCATATTAGATTACTACCAGGATATAACTTCTAGCATTGTAGGAAGACCATGGGTTGAAAACCTTGTTTTCTAAAAATATGTTTAGCATTATTTTTATGATTTGGGTTTTTGGAATGGTGTGAAACTCTCAGTTGAGGTCATTATTTTTGGTGCTTGCTACCATATCACTAACATGTCATTAGAATGTCTTTTGTTATTTTTGAGTGAGTGTTCAACTTTTGTGGTGAAAAATGACCCATTGATTGAGGGTTCAATCTTAGTTTTGATTTTTTTTATTGAGTATTTAAATTGTGTACATATGTTAGTGTTTTTTTTTTTTTTGAGATCATGCTTTTAGGAAAAATTTTGTCAAGATTTTTTATTTTTTTTGAAAACAAAATTGGGCTTACATATTCCTAAAAAAAATTTACTGATTTTTTTGTTATTAACTAGTACTAAATAATAGTTTACAATGATATTTAAAAGATGGGTATTCTTTTACTAGAATTAGATACCCAATCGCAATTCAGATTACTATCATCTGGGCATGAAGGAATCTTAAATGTCAAATTATAATCCAATATATCTGAAAGTTTTCATGTTGCAACTTTCAACCAAATAAAAAGCTAATAATGTGGTTTGTTTTAGTAAAATTAAGTTCAAATTTTTTATATAAAATGTTTAAAATTGAGTAATCTACAATAATAAGAAAGAGTACTTCTCAAAATTTTCAAATTGAAAACAGGTCTACCAATTTAAAAAAACAGAAGAATTTTTAGAATTTAATTGAAGTTTAAGTATACATTTTAGATATCATCTCAATTCATATAATTAAATCAAATGGTTCACAATGCATCTAGCCTAGCAACCGAATCCTACCTAGTCCAACACACAACCCAAGACTGGCGTGTTCTATCCTTCTCTGTGTCTCTCTCTCTCTAACCTCTTGCTTTGGCATGGCTCAACCAACAATGTCTTTTTCTATTTGCCATGTTTCCCCTGCCAAGTGCCTCTCTCTCTCTCTCTCTCACTCAGTAGGAGGAGGAGGAGAATTAAAGACATCATTCTCATTTAAAGTCATTTATGATAAACAACAATACTAAATATTCATAAATAAGAAAATAGTAACACGTCACTAAAATAGGGAAAATTGATGTTACTGTTCAATATAATTGTTTTATGTCACTGCTTCAATGTTATTATTTGGTGTCATTGTTTAATATTATTGTTTCAATTAAATATATAAACACAGACATAACATATAATTTTTTACGAATTTTTTTCAAGTATCACCAAGAAACTATAGATTTAAAAAAATAAATTTTAACAATTTAAAATATTTTAAAACAGTTTAAAATACTATTAACATGAATTAGCAACACAACAAGTAATTATACAAATAGAAGACATGTCTTAAGATTGTTGTTTGATTTTTTCAAATATAGCAAAATCATTTATTAAAATCTTTAATTTTTATCATGCAATTTAAAATAAAACAATAACAATAAAAAAAGCAAACAATAACAAGTAAGAACAAAACAATAACACATAAATACGTAATTAAGCAATATATAAAGTGACTCATTTGCAGATTAGAAATTGAATTTTATGTAAATCAAGACTAGTGTTTGACACTATGTTCTTAAAATAGATTTTGCCCCCACATTTGGTGATTATGAAAATCAAAACGTATGCCTCATAGGATACAATGATTTTCACGCAATTAAAAATAACACTTCAATCTAATTGCCCAACGAACCATAAATTATGTTGTATATTATCAGATATGCAGATTGCTAATGCTGCAAATATGACTTTAATGACTGCCTTAATGACCACAAAAATTGAATAATGAATGACAATGTAATTGGGTTATTTATAGACAAAATGATAATTGATTCGGACAGTCACCATGTGAACAGATGCAACTCAGTAGGCACATGCAGTCCATAAGACAACATTAAAGTTTGCCCATTGAGAACAAACACAAATTTGAATTTTAAACCGGAAGAAAAATTAAATCCGAATATGTGTGAAATTTAAATTCCAACGGACACTAAAAATTAAATTATGGGTTAAGAAATTTGAACTCAATTTTTTTAACGAATTTTCTCCAAAATGATGAGGTTGAGTCTAAACCACATCCATATTTGAGCTCGGCCAAGTCGAGGCATAGCGAGGCAAGCAGGGTGGTGGTGTATGTGTGGTCAAACCGAAGGCATGCTCACTCCGCTCATAAAAGTGTGATACACCTTGGGGTCCAACCCATACAACAAACTTGACATATATTTGCCTATGTTGAATTTCTTGCCCAATCAATGTAAGATTGATGTCTAATTCTACATTGCACAACCTTCATTTTGACATTTTTAAAATGGTTACTTTGGATCCTATTTTTCTCATTTATTTCTTATTCGATTTGAGTAAGTGAATCTAGTATGTTATTCTCCTCACAGAATAGAATACGAAAATATGAAAGTTTACTTGAAATGATAAGTGAGTTCTACTTTAATTTAAACTCAAAATCGATCAAAGGTTCAATTTTATATAGCTATAATCTGTTATGGTCCAAAAAGTTGAACACACACAAGCAGCAGATCGAGCCCTCTCTCTGTCGTCACCTAGGTACCCCTCTCTCCCTACCACCCTCTTTGTCTCACAACACATACACACATAGGGGCGGAGGCATGGATATTTATTGAAGGGCAAAATATAACTTATACAAAAAAATATTTAGTCAAAATTGATACAAAAAAATTCAATTCAAGAATGATAAAAAAATAAGAATCAAGACAAAATTATTGTGAAATAATAAATTCAATTTTTATTTAGCCGAAACAAAATCCTAAAAAAAAGACACAAAATAATTTTTTAGTACATTTTAACCTAATTAGTTATTTCAATGATATATATATAAAAAAATCAAATCTCTAAAATTTTGTATATGAATTAAATATAAATTAATTTTTCACTAATTTTCGATCAATGCACACAATCACAAGTCCGTAGTTGTAAAATTTAGTTGAGATCATTATCAATCTTATTGAGTTTGAGTTACAACTTTTTTATCTTTTATATACAATTGTATTTTATTAGGTTACAGACTACTCTTGCTAAAAAAATGGTAAATAAAAACTTAAAATTGTTCTAAAAAGTAACGAACATTGTGTTAAATAAAGACAAATATTATATTTTTATCAATATACAAATAGATCAAAATAGTTATATCTGATTGACTCAATCCAAAACTAACAAATTTATTTTAGAAGGTTAGTGAACCACTAATTTATTAAAAAAATAAAAGACAAATCATTATTGAAATTTTCAAAAATTTAAGGGGACAAATATAATATATAAAATAATTTTATGGATCCTCTTTGGTCCAAAAGTAAAGGGGGCCCACCCTGGTTCCCCATGTGGCTCCGCCCATGTACACACACAAGCAACATATTTTTAGCTTTCGGTCTAGTGCTTATATGTTTTTTCAAATTTTTATTTTTGCATCTCAAAATGAATTTCACATCTAGTTTACATTTTGATTTGTATTTCCAAAGTTTGTCTGTGAATACATCAATTGGTTCACGATAGTTTTCATTGGGAAACAGAGATGCCAAAGGTTTGGAGTTAAGGAAGTTTGGTTTGTGTTCGAAGCAAAAAAGGATGGGATATGAATAGTCTCGCAGTCCAAGTTTAAGAAGACTTCCGGTTCTTCCAACATTACTTTTTAAAGTTCTTTTATTATGTAAATTTAATTGTAATTTTGATTATGTTATTGATTATATGAATTGAAGTGGATATGTGACGGTTGTTAGAACACAAGCAAGTTGTGAGCATAATATTAGTATGTTTCTTTTATGTAGATTTTTATGTTGTGCCCAAATCTGTGCTTGTGTGGTTTCGACACTCTATTCCCGATTGTCGACTACTCTCAAGCAGCACATTGATCCTTGGGACAATTAAAAGTAGGACCAATGCCTCTCTAACATCGTAGTCTCTCATATTTCGAACATTGGGTACTTGCTCATTACAATTAATTGTGTTGAGCAAAAGCTTCTCAAGATTACACACCGCTAGACATTTGTTGTCTTAATGTTCTTATTTTTTTGCATTTTATTATTATGTTTAGTTCAACTGTAAATATTATGAAACACTTGTAATATGTTTTGTTGGTCAAGCTTATTGTAATATATTTCAGTGGACATACCACATGCTTTGATCATTAATTGATTTTCATATATAAGGAGTAATATCAATGACTATTTAGCATCGACAACAATTATAGTTTGTAGAGTTCATCAATTTTTGGTGAGTTTGATTTATGATAACTTCGTGAGTCCATTATGTTTTCAATTTAAAGTCCCGAGTCCATGATTTCTATGAACTACGAGTCAATTTAAAGTCCTGAGTTCATCAATTATGTTTTCACATTGTACAATACACACGACATACAAGGGCACACAAAATGTTCAAGCAAATGCCACTAACACAATACTCAACACACGCACAACACCCATAACACACACCACACAGTCTAAACACACAAAGAAAATATGTGTATGATATGTTCTAGCCTCAACATATGCTATGTTCCTACTTTCGGGCACTTTGCCCTCTACTCTTGTCTAATGTTCATTTGTTGTATATCTCTAGTGTCTGTTTTTTATTGGTCTTGATTTGGCTGCAGTTTAATTTTTAGTGGTTTAAATGTCCATGGACCATTACCACTACATTACTGGTACTGAATTGTTTGAGGCCTCTTTAGACCCTCATTGTACTTCAAAAATCACATCTCTCTAGTCTTACCCTTTTATTTTTTAATTTTATTTACAAAGAGAATATAAATGGAGATTTATGAAGTTGGAACATGGAAAATAGCCATCTAATAGGTGCTTCAATTAAAATCGCAGGTAGCTAACTGTGTTGTTTGATGTCAAATAAGTTATATGTGCATATCAATTTGCATTGGTAGTCTTTGTGGTTCACTCACGGTTTGGGTTTCTATTTTTGGTGCAAAATCAGGGCTCTGAGATTGATGCATTTTGGTTACCAAAGGCTTTGGTGCAGCAATAGTTGGCTGTTGATGGGTTCTCAAAGCAACATTTGGTATGCCCTGAAAACAGGTTATTATATGTTGGACCCATCAGGTTTTTTCCCCAAACCTCATGGTTCAGCATTTGCCAAAATTTTCTTTCTCTATTTACAGTATGATGCTTTGGACACCACGTATTCTAGGTCATCTCTTGATTGTGGCCTCTTGGATCTATTTTGGAAAAAGCATCGTGTGAATACTCTTTCTTCATTTCCTTTGCTTGGAGACTATGTCGCGGGATAAAATTTGATCTAGGCAAGTTCCTTTTAACTATTATGAGTGCTTTTGTAATTTTTCATAATCATTTGGGAAATTATGAATTGTTCGTAGGATTATAGCGAATGAATAACATTAAAAATTCTAATATCATTGCTTATAGTAAAGTTTTCCTTACATCATGAAGTTGAACGGGTGGAGCAAGCTGAAAATCAATTGACTCATTCACATGTTGGGTCCTTAATTATAGCCCCTCTAAGAAAGAAAGAGGCAAGTGTATGCTTTGCTTACAAGTTAAATTGTTTGTATTTCAGTTAGATTGTGTCATTTGTTTTCTAATCTCATTCATTAATTAAAAAAATGTTACATAGAAATGCTCGAGCCATCTTAAACCTGCATGACATGAATATACAAAATTGTGAGATCAACTTTTTAAACCATTTTTTTGCTTTGTTCTCAACTAAGTTGAGTTACACAAAATTGACAAGGAAGCAGTTTGAGTGGAAGTCATGGGTGACGAGTATTAATTAACTTTAGTGTAGATCTAGAATAGAAAAATAGGAAAGGCAGGGTTGAGCAAGAGGTCACATTATGTTCCTCTGGCTCATTAACTAATAAGTGCAAAGTCGAATTATTTGCCTAAGATTAAGAAGTTGTCGATAACAATCCTATTTATTTATGTATGTAATAGTTATTGTCACGTACTTTTATGTGAAGAGTTAGAAATTTTTTCCCAAATTTTCTTTTGAAGTAGTAAATATTAGTAACTGGGGATGAATATTTTGTTGTTGTTGTTGATTTGACTACTTACATTTTCAAGGCTTTGACCTGGTAATGTATTTTGGGCTTTGAAATTTATTTTGAAAATGAAGTCAAGATCGCAAAACACTTTACATTGTCTAAATTCAAGTTCATTGGATTTGTTTAGATGCATTTCCATCGTCTGAATTCCAAGTCTTAAACTTCTATTGGATTTGAATGTCAAAGTGTGCAGTATGTTTGAGCTTGAGGTTGAGCTTGACTCAAGTTAGTTTGATTATCACTTGTAATTTCTTGATTAGTTTTACTGGGCAGCTTTCCGATTGGTTTATTATTTTGATATTGTTTTGTGATTTGCATGGTTGGAGTGTGGGAGTTTTTTTTTTTGGTGTCACTTTAGATGAGGAGCTAATGAATGGAGTATTGTGGTTCATTGAGCTAGATTTTAAGGAAGAACCAGATATTTTGGCCATTGAAGTTGTCATGATAATCCTGTTGTAGGGTATGGATGAAGATGTCAATTGCGAAAGTGTTTGAAAAACCGTGCTTTGTGTCGCCAAGGTCCTTTGAAAGGGTGGCTCAACAACATTTGAGGGCTAAAGCAATGACTGTTAATGAGATTTTTTTATTTTTTTAATAATAAATTAATTTTTTAATTTACAATCTATTATTTTTACTTTTTAATGAGATTCGAAATTGCTAATTGTTTTTTTATTCAAATTTTACTAATATATTTTTTTGATTATTAATATGACTTCTGATCATAAATATTTATAGGAATAAAATTAATTTCTTCATTAATATTTTTATTTGTTTTATATATTCTTTATCGAAACTAGGGTATTAGATTTTTGACTTTATTATAAATAAATTCATTGTTATCTTTCTTTTGGATTATTTTATTATCTTTAAATTTTGTTTATTTATCTATGTAACTTTCACCAAAATTTTTGTTATATTTTATTTGTTACGAGTAAGAAATTTATCAAAATATTTTTTTAATGAGAATGAATGGTTTAATTGGTGTTTTGCATTCAAATGAGAAAAAAAAAACAAGTTTAAGCGAAGTAAATAATGTGTTTGGTTAATTTTTTTTTTTTGACTAAAAAGATATGCTAATTATATTTTTTTTGATCGGAGAAAGAAATGAATTTTTTAAGCACTTCTTTTTTTGGTTAATCTTTTTTTGTCTTTTAATAAATGTGATTGTGTGAAGTGGTCTGGACTTTTGGGCCCAAATTTTTAATTTTTTTGTTGGCTACTCTTTCAAAAATTATTTTGTTAGGCTATATTATAGTAAATTTTA
>JAHQCQ010018787.1:0-11485 GCA_023539305.1 Ilex asprella | reverse complement strand
TAATACAAACCTTTAATTAAAGAAACACAACTCAACCCAATTACTAAGGGGGAGTTTGATAACACCACTTAAGATTTAAAATTGAGTACTTTAAGCCCTTAATGAATTAAACTCGTTTGATAATCTAAAACTCATATCACTTAATATTTTAAGCAATTCTTAAAAATAAGCTAAAATTTAAAGTAACAAGTATTTATCACTTAATGCTGAAAATGTTAGTCAATAAGGATTTTATAAATACATCATAATAGACAAATATACCCTCATAACATTTTACGCTTTTCACTCTTCAATACCCATCATCCACCACCATTGTGCCACCACCACCACCACCATTGTGTCGCCGCCATCACCATCACCAACATTGTGTCACCGCAACCACCACCATCACCATCACCATCACTACCACCATCACCACCACAATTGTATTGTTGCCATCACCACTATTATGCCACCATCACCATTGTGTCGCCGCCACTATCACCATTGTTGTGCCAATGCTACCTATGCCACCACCACCACTACTGTTGCCATCGCCATTGTGTCACTGCCGCCGCCGCCGCCACCATTGTACCACTGCCACAGCCACCACCATTGTCCTCGCCACCATCACTTTTTTCAACACTTATTGTGTCACTGCCACCACCACCACCACCACAACCACTACCACCACCAACACAATCACAACGGTTGTGGTGGTAGGAATAAGGTAATTGCAAAGGATGGTTAAAAAGAAGGGCAAAAATAGAAATATAATAATTTTCAGACTTTAGATTCTTATATTTGTCAAACAATTTGATTCAATTCTATACTTAAATTTCAGTTCATACCAAAGAGTTTGCAAATTAAAAAAATTTAGCATTCAACACTTAAAATTTAGCATTTCATTTTTAGTGTTTAACTTTCAATTTTATCAAACACTACCTAACTCACAATCATCCTACAATCCTAGTGATATACCTGTGCAATTCACAGACAATGACATTTATATCCAGATGCAAATAAATAAGACATATCCATACAATTATTAAGGTATACACTTGACTAACACTTTAATTATAATTATGTATTAATTTTTAATTATGATGTGGGGAAGGGTGTGCTCTTTTCATAAAAAAATAATAAGCATGAACTATTTAGTAAATAACATTAGCAAAATATGTAAAATTCAAATTGAATCAATTTTTTTGTAATAGATATTTTTTCAACCAATCATTTATGACAATCAACAAATTTTTATAGTTGTAACAAATATGAAAATTTAAAATAATAATTTAAGTAGTACTTACATGGTAAAAATTCATAGGGTTTGAGGTGCTGTATATACCGTTGAGGCGGTGAATGAGGCATGGAGAATTTTCCAACGGGATTTGGTGTGAAACGTAGACACCGTTAAGGAAAATGCAAAGATTTAGAAATCTACCCATGGGATAACAGATGGTGTGGAGAGAGAAAGTGAGTCAATTTGGGGATATTAGATGGCGTGAAACATGCCCACTAGTAAGGATAATTATGGACGAAAAAAATATTCAGGGATCAATCAGGTCCGTCGGCTGAATAACTCTAACTCTATCAATTCCTATGACAATTGACAACGTCACTATTACTATCCCCAGGATAGTGACAATACCATTGTTATTGTCCAGGACAGTAACAGTGCCTCCGTTACGGTCTTGGGATAGTGAAAATACTTTATTATTATTGTACTCTAAGATAGTGATAATGCCACTGTTATTGTCCAAGACAGTAACAGTTACTCAAATGTCTATTCCATAAGAAGAACAAACACAAAAAAGTGAAAAAAAAATAAGATAAATTTTTTGTAATACACAGTGTCAATATGGTCGTCACTATGACACACCCACAGTGACACTATGTATGCCTTATATATCTACATAATAAGGTATGAGAGATAAGGGAAAAGAGAGGAAAGATAAAAAGTGATATAGAATATAGAGGAGAGAGAGGAATCTAAATAAATGATATATTTGAGAAGAACATTGGAGTTAAAGTTAGGGAGAGAAATTAAAGGGACGAAAAATAGAGGGGAGAGAAGTATTGTAATGGAAGATAGATGAGAGAGAAATTAAAAAATAGAGAGGATAGAGAAATAGTTAGACAGATAAATTAAAAGACGAGAAAGGAAACATAAATTAAAGGAAGAGAGAAGAGTCTTGAAAAGATATGCATCATTCACTTAAGGTCAAAATAGAAAAAAAGAGTAAAAGGACTATTAGACTTACTAACAAAAAGTACATAACATGCGTCCTTAATAATTCAAAGAGATTGCATCTGTCTTTATTGTCAAAAGAGTTCCTCAAATTATACTTGATTTCAATTTTCATAACAAAAAAAAATTGAGGTTTTAAGCCAACTCCAAACAGCTCCATTATAGTTTGTGATCACTTTTTCTTCCTTATATGAGAAGGTTAAGAAGGCCAGATAATTTATTTTCTCTTTTTAGAGGTGGCAAAATAAAGGTGAGATTGGAATCCCAATTCCACTTGATATTTATGATAATAATATTATTAAGATCTAAAAAAATGATCTAATTTATTGACCTGGACTTCAAGAAGAAGTTCAACATTTACAATTACAATAATGTTATTTGATCATACTGCGACAACATTAATATAATAAATTATGTCAACTTTTTAAGTCTGAATAATATTACATTTTATGGGGACGACTTGGATACCACTTGGACAAATGGGCTTGTAAATAATATCAAATATATTATATTAGTAGGGATAAAAAATAGGTGGTGGTATGCAAAATTTCACCCAATCAAGAAACCCTAGCCGCCTCTAGCGCTACAACATGTAGCTCCGAATAACCTCCATCACTCAATCCTTCCAGCACGTCTAGTCTTGTTTCCTCCTTTGTCACCATTCTCTTCTCAGATTTTCTACTTAACTCGCATTCTACCCCCCTCTTGTTTATTCTCCCACTAAAAACCCTGATCTATGGATTTGGAGAAGAAATCTATGATTTCCCCCATTGACTCTATCTCCAAGAGGGTCAATTACCGGAAGGAAATGTTAAGGTTCTTTTCAAGGCTATTGAAGACTTAGTAAGTAACCCTCCCAGGTCTGAAACAGAGCAATCGAAGACAAAGGTAATAGAGCAGTCCAGCACTAGCAAGGATCCTTCAAATGATGAAGTAAGGAAGTTACCAAGTAATCCTTCTGAGTATGATGATGAAGAGAGATTGCGAAAACTTGTTGCTGAAAATGTGATGCTTAAGCAACTTATAGAAGCACAGAACCTCAATAGCAACCAACATCACCCTGGAGGTAGTGGTAATCAAAGTGGCCGCGGTCGAGGTCCAGCTAGAGGAGGAGGTCGTGATGGGTATAACAGGAAATATGGAAATGAAATGGAGGCTTCACCACCAGAAAAGGAACCTTCAATGCAAAAGGTAAGTTTTCAAGAACCCCCAATCTCAACTAAGAAAGCTATAAACACAGGTAATACTCAGACAACGACTAATAAGAGGGTGAGAGGGAATCAAGCTCTACCAAAAGATGGTATGTCATGGGCAAACAGGGTCATGATGGATCCCAGATCTAAAATTGAGATGAAGTATATAACCCCCTAAGAAATGCAATGGGATGATCATGGTCCAACCTCCTAAGGAGGCGGCCCAAGAGGGGTGTTCATAGTGGAAAGCCAGTATGGTAGGATATTTCATTGGTAAAAAACTACCTTTTCAACTGGTTAAGGCTTCTGCAATGCGTATGTGGAACCCCAAAGGCTTAATTAAGGTTACAACAAATGAAAAGGGGTTTTATTTCTTTAGATTCTCAAGTGTGACGAACCGAAATGAAGTTTTGCAAGGAGGTCCATGGCATGTAGGAGGACAACCCATTATCTTGAGGAAATGGGAACCCCGGATGAAGCTATCAAAAGAATATTTGGAACAGATACATGTGTGAGTTAAATTTTTTAATATTCCAAATGAATATTGGACTCCTAGTGGCTACAGCTATATTGCAAGTGCCATCGGAAAACCCCTGTATGTGGACAAACTAATAGAGGAGGAAAGTAGAGCAAATTTTGCAAGAATATGTGTTGAAGTTAATGCACAGGAGTCACTGGTTGAAGCCTTTGACTTAGTAATGGAGGGTGAATGAGAGGAAGACAATGTGTCAGTTGAGATAAGAGTAGAGTATTAATGGAGACCTATAAGGCGTGGGAAATGTAAAGTATTTGGGCACATATGTCCTAGAGACACTGTGATTGTTGAGAATCATCCTGTTGATACTAGGGAGGAGGGTGCAAATCCTATTGTCGATGATGAACCTGTATTAATGCTCATAAGTGCAAATGAAGGTCAACATACGCAAAGTGATAAAGGGAAGGCTAAGGTTGGAGAGAAGCATCCTAGATGAGTAGGAGGAGGGAAAATTAGCATTACATTACCAGGGGATGTTGGAGGTAGCTCTATTAAATCCCTGAACCAGTATGCACTTCTGGAATTGGTTGAAGAGGAGATTGAGGCGAGCGATTGTGAATCTCCTGAATCGGGTGAGTTGATTGATAAAATTAGAGCTATTGATGAAGTTGAGAAGTTGTTATCTTCTTCAACCAGGAAAAAACAGAGGAAGGCTAAGGTAAAAAAAAACAAGCCTTGAACCTTGGCCAAGCTATCCTTCATGAAGGATTGGGGTCCCTGTCCAAACCCAATTCTAAATGATAAGCATTCTTTGTTGGAATATTAGGGGGTTAAACAGTCCTCTAAAGCAAGCAGAAGTAAGGAGAACTGTGACTATGCATGGAGTGGAATTGTGTTGTTTGGTGGAAACGAAAGTTAGAAGTATAAATTCTGAAGGGGTGTTTAGATCTATGCTTCCAGGGTGGAGTATGCTTAACAATAATGATTCATCCCTTAGGGGGAGAATATGGGTATCTTGGAACCCAAATATTTTGGATGTTCAATTGATAGAAAAATCTAACCAGGTGATGCATTGTAGGGTGAACATTTTGGCTCGACAAATTATAATTTTTTTCTATGTTATATATGCTCAGAATGTTGTAGAGTTGAGGAGAGATCTATGGGCAAACTTAAATGTAAAATCATATGCAATGAGGGGGAAACCTTGGATTCTTGCAGGGGATTTCAACATTGTGACGTCCGTGGAAGAAAGGATTGGAGGGTGCCAAATCTGGGACTAGGGTATTGAGGAGTTTTGTGAATTTTTGTTTAAAGCTAAGGTGGGTGATCTCAAATACTCTGGAATCCAACTGACATGGTGCAATAGGAGCCATGATGGTGAAGTTATAGCTAGAAAATTGGATAGAGTACTAGCAAATGAGACTTGGAATAAGGAGTTTCCACTGTCTAAAGTTGAGTTTCTTACTCCAGGTGTTTCCGATCACTCTCCTGCATTGATAAGAATGGGAAAAAACTTGGATAAATGCAAAAACCCTTTTAAATTTTTTGATTTTTGGTCAAAGAACCCATCCTTCATTCCTATTGTATCAAGAGTTTGGCAGCAACAGTATAGGGGTTTTCCACTGTTTCTAATATGCAAAAAGCTTAAAGATCTGAAGACTAAGTTGTGAGAACTGAATAAGAGGGATTACAATGATCTTTCAGCCAAAGTTATTGAAGCAAGACATCAACTTGAGGGAATACAAAATTGCCTCGATCAAAATCCGTTGGACCAGAGCTTAAGGGGACTGGAAAGGGAGAAACTGATGAACTATATCAGGTTAAGAGAAGCTGAAGAGAGTTTTGCCAGACAAAAGTCTTGTGTACATTGGCTCAACTTGGGGGACCAAAATACAAGTTTCTTCTATAAATCACTGAATAGGAAGACTGCAATGAGGAGAATTATTTCAATACATAAAGATGATGGTGTTAAGATCACAAACATTGCTGAAATTAAGGCAGAGACTACACAATATTTTAAGAATCTTTTTGGCACAATTCCTCCTCTCCAACCTGCTGTCCAAATGCAATGGATTGGGTATTACATTCAGAATAGGGTGTCAGGTGAGATGACTGATCAAATTGGGCAGGTTGTTACAAGAGAAGAGATTAAAAAAGTCATGTTTTCACTTAAAGATGGTAAAGCTCCAGGGCCAGATGGATACACTTCAACTTTTTTCAAAAAAACTTGGAATATTGTTGGTGAAGAGGTTACTGATGTCATTCTTGCTTTCTTTAGAGATGGTAGAATGTTAAGAGAGCTCAACTCCACCATTTTTGCCCTTATCCCAAAAGTTCCCAATCCATCCACTCTAACTAACTACAGGCCAATTTCCTGATGTAACACACTTTACAAATGTATCTCAAGAATTATTGCTAACAGGATTCAACTTGCACTGTCGCAGTTAATTGACAAATCCCAAATTGCTTTTATCAAGGGGAGAAGAATATCTGATAATATTTTGTTGTCACAAGAGCTTTTGAGAAATTATCACCTTGAGAGGGGGAGGCCCAGATGTGCTATGAAAATCGACTTGATGAAAGCATATGATAGCGTGAGATGGGACTTTGTTTTGGAAGTGATGAACATGATGGGATTTCCTCGACAGATCATTCAATGGGTGGAGGCTTGCATTACTACTCCAATGTTTTCTATAAGAATAAATGGTGAGTTGAATGGATATTTTCAGGGGAGGAGAGGACTCAGACAAGGGGATCCCATGTCCCCATATCTTTTTGTTCTTGTCATGGAAGCTTTTAATGGGTTAATGAAAGCAGTCATTCAAACTTGAAGATTCCAATTCCATTGGAGGTGCAAAAAGGAGGGGATTTCACATCTGTGCTTTGCTGATGATATCATGATTTTTAGCAGAGGTACTATTGAATCGGTGAGAGCTATTAAGGATGTTCTTCAAATTTTTGAGGAGTTTTCAGGGTTAAAGCCAAATGAAAACAAATGTCATATTTTTTTTTCTGGGGTTGAAGATGACACCAAAGAGAGTATTCTACAATATATAGGCTTAAGCAAACTCCACGTTCCTAGTTTGCCAAATTCAGCTATGCTATTGCACAACTTGAGTTTGTTTCTAGCCCCTATGATTCTACTCTTTTTACTCGTCATACTGATGTTGGTATTATTATTCTGCTACTTAATGTTGATGATATGATCATTACTGGTGATGATCCTTCTAGCATTCATGAACTTAAGCAATTTTTAAGTTAGCACTTTGAAATGAAAGACTTGGGCAATCTCAGTCACTTTCTCGGATTAGAGGTGTCCCAATCCTCTGATAGCTACTATTTGACTCAGGCCAAGTATGCTTCTGATCTTCTCTCTCGTGCAGGTCTTACCGAATGTAAGACGGTTGATTTCCCCCTAGAGACCAACATTAAACTATATCCTACTGATGGAGAGCTTCTACCAAATGCTACCTGTTATCAACAGTTTGTTGGAAGCCTAATTTATCTCACTGTTACTAGGCTGGATATTACCTATGTTGTGCATCTCGTTAGCCAGTTTATGACTTCTCCCCATTCTGTTCACTGTACAATTGTTCTTCGCATCTTACAGTATGTGAAGTGCACCTTATTCCATGGGCTTCATTTTTCCTCTCACTCATCCTTTACGTTGCAAGTTTACTATGATGCTGATTGGGCTAGTGATCTTACTGACCGACAGTCTACCACTGACTTTCTTTTTCTTTTGGGTGACTATCTTATATCTTGGCAAAGTAAAAAGCAGACAGTTATGGCTTGCTCTAGTATTGAGGCTTAGTACCTAGCACTTGCTAATACTACTTCTGAGCTCCTTTGGTATCGTTGGCTTCTACAAAATATGGGTATTCTCACCAGTCTAGTACTCCTCTTTATTGTGACAATCGCAGTGCTATTTAGATTGCTCATAATGATGTATTTCATGAGCATACAAAACACATCGTGATCGATTGACATTTAGTGCGTCATCACCTACAGGAGGGTACTCTTCGTCTTTTTCCAATTACTTCGGTTGATCAGTTGGCTGATATCTTCACGAAAGCCCATTCACCTAGTCGTCACCGTGATTTAGTTTGCAAACTCCAGTTGACATCTTCGATCTCACCTTGAGTTTGAGAGGGGATGTTAATGTGTATATGTTTATATGTTTATCTTTGTTCCACATTAGTTAGACTAGGATATTTTATTATTCTCTTACAGTATAAATTCACCTCCCTATGTATATGAAAAAGTACACCAAAGCAATATACAATTGATATTTGCTTTATATTCTTTTTTTCTCAGGTTCTTATGAGACACCAAATCAAATGTCATATGATTGCAATAGACTGAGTTGATAAACCAGGGAGAAAAATTTACCCAATGAGACTGATAAGGCAGTGGAAGTACGAGATAAAACTTGGGTCACATTTGCCTCAAGGTCAACTATAGTAAGAGAGGACAAAGAAGATGCAGAGGGTATTCGAAAGCTGATGGGCAAGTAGAAATAGCATCAACAGGCTTGTGGGATGAAGAAAACTTAACCTTCTGAGCACCTCTAGGATCCTTATCCTTTTTCTTTGGACAATCAGATGTGGTCATCTTCCTTACAATAGTGACATTGTCCGTTGAAAAGGCATGGTCTATAGGAGGAAGCAGCTGCAGCGAGAGTGGTTGTAGTAAAGGAGCTAGACAATGTAACAGCCATGACCAAATCAGTGGAATGGATCCGACGAGCTTTTTGACGTGTTTCCTCATAAATGAGCTTTGTGAGGAAAACTTCAAATGTAGGAAGAGGATAATGATGGAGTAATGATGCTCGAATGGTTCAAAATCATCCCGAATGTGCATCATAAAGTGAATAAACTGGCGACGATCTTGGTAGTTCGCAAAGAGCTTAATGGAGTCAACATCCTTAAAAGTTGGGTCTGCCTGAGAAAACTGATCCTAAACACTATTAACTTGAGCATGAATAGACTGGCGATGTTCCTATCATATTTGATAGAGCTTAGATTCTAACTGAATCTAGAGAGCAGGATCACTAGAACAATTGTATTAGTTTGCCAAAAAATCCCAGGCAAGCTTGGCATTCTAAAATTTAGAAAGAAGACTCTAAATAGAAGGAACAGAGCTATTAATAAACCAAGAGAGAATCTTACAATTAGTGTCTTCACATGCCTCAAGGCGATCATCAAATTCAGCTTGAGTTTCTTTTTTAGTTTCTTTTTAATTTTTATGGGTTCCTCTTTTGTGCTAGTCTCAAAACCCCCTAATCTCAGCGAACGCAAAAAAAAAAAAATCATCTGTTGGGCCCAAGCATTGTAGTAGGTGTCATCCAACACAATCTCTATAGGCATCATTAGAGAAGTCATAGTAGAAAAGGTGGTCGGAGCAGGTTGAAAACTCGTCGGAGGATGGCCAGAAATTCGTCAGAAGATGGCCGGAGTAGATTGGAACGTCATAGGAGGATGGCCAAAAGTTCACCAGAGGATATTCTTACCCTATCGTTGATGGTCCAGATTTGTAAGGAGCATTCATTGAATTATCACCTGATGAGCTTACTGTACCTGTATCAGAAGGAAAATTTGAGAAAAGATCTATGGATGGCTCAGTGAAAATAAGAGATTATGATGAAGTATGGAATGAGAACTAAGAAATACTAGAGAAGACCTTGTGTTCCCAGAAATGAACATGTCGAGAGATTAGAAGAAGTTTGGTTATGGGGTCATAGCACTAATAACCCATATGTTCAATTCCATAACTAAGAAAACAACAGAGATGAGAACGAGGTTCAAGTTTTGTATGCTCGTGAGATGGGAGTAAGACAAAACAAGCACATCCAAAAACTCTTAAAAGAGAATAGTCAGGTACCTTTCCATAGAGAAGTTCATAGAGAGAATGATTAGAGATAACAAGATATGGAACCCAATTGATAGTGTGAACAGATTTAAGGGCACCTTCTCCCTAAAAAGATTCAGGGGGAGAGGTATACAGAAGGAGAGAATGAACATTGTCAAGAATATGATGATGCTTACGTTCTGCACGGCCATTCTGTTGGGAGGTGTAAGGACATGATCGATGAGACAAAGTGTCTGCCTGTTTAAGTTCTTCAATGAATGAGGCAGCGTTATACTCCATAGCATTATCGAAATGAAAGGTTTTAATGGTGCGATCAAACTGAGTTTGATCATCTGCTTAAATTCACGAAAAATATTAAGTAACTCAGAGTGATAATGCAAAAGATAAAGTCATGTGTATCATGTATAATTAACAATAAATATTACAAAATAACAATATTCACCCTTAGTGGGAACAAGAGCAAGACCCCAAACATCATAATGAACTAAATCAAAAGGTGTTGAAGACAAAAAATCACCTTTATTAAAAGGTAAAGCTTTATGTTTTCCCAATTGACAAGACACACAATCAAACAATTCAAATTTAACATCTCCTAAACAACCACTAGAAGATAAAGACTAGACAAGAGGCAAAGATGTATGACCGAGACGAGAATGCCAAATACTAGAAGGCACAACAACAACAAGCGATTGATTAATACATGAGTTGGGCATATGTAGAGATGTAAGCTTAAAAAAGTGACCAACTTTATGTCCACTCCTAACAAGCTGGCCCATTTTCTAATCCTGCACATCACATCCTTTGTGAGAAAATGTTAAGATAAGACCACATTCAACAAGTTGACCAACAGAAAGAAGATTTAGAGATAAGTTAGGAACATAAATGTGTGTCAAAAACATAAATAATATGGGTAGAAATGGGACCAACATGAGTAACAAACATGTGTGAACCATCGGCAGTCAATATGTGAGGCATCGAGTTTAAAGACTTTTTATGAAATGCCAAGGAAGAATCCGATGCCATACGATTGCAACAGGCTAAGTCGATAAACCAATGAGAATATTTACATAAGGAGACTGATAAAGTAGTGGAAGTACGAGATAGAACCTAAGTCACAATTGCATCAAGGTCAACTATAGTAAGAAAGGACAAAAGAGATGTAGAGGGATAGTCAAAAGCTGATGGGCTGGTAGAAACAGCAACAACAAGCTTGTGAGATTAAGAAAACTTAGCCTTCTAAGCGTCTCTAGCATCCTTAGCCTTTTTGTTTGGACAACTAGAGATGCGGTGACCATCTTCCTTATAATAGTGATACTGTCCGTTGACAAGACGTGGTCTATAGGGGGAAGCAGCTGCAGTGGGAGTGGATGTAGTAGAGGAGCTAGACAGTGCAACAACCATGACCAAATCAGTGGAATGGACCCGACGAGTTTTTTGTCGCGTCTCCTTAGAATTGAGCTCTGTGAGGGAAACTTCAAGTGTAGGAAGAGGAGAAAGATAGAGTAATGATGCTCGAGTGGTTTCAAAATCATCCCAAATGTGCATCATAAAGTGAATAAATTGACGACGATCTCGATTGTCCGCAAAGAGCTTAATGGAGTCAGCATCCTTAAAAGTTGGGTCTACTTGAGAAAGTTGATCCCACACCACCCATGTGACCAACGAGCTCTTGGTACAATAGTACTTCTTGCCTTGTGAAAATTTTGTCTTCTTGAG
>JAHQCQ010014338.1:0-11489 GCA_023539305.1 Ilex asprella | reverse complement strand
ATATATACACGTATAAATATAAATATAAGTATATATATATTAACAAACTACACATGAATCAAAGTGCATTAAATATTAAAATTCTCGCATAAAACTAGGAGATATTTAATACACCACTTTCCAAAGAACATACACATGAATCAATGGAGGACAAAAATGTCACAAAAAAATTAGGTAAATTCAAATTATGTACTTGGATACAAATAAGTATCCAAATTAATGACTTAATAACCTTACATTTTTTTCTGTGTACTTTTAACCAAATAAGTCTATTTTGGTGTACCCCCTTCCAATTTCCCCAAAGTATAACCACCAACTTTAAATCCTCTTTTCTTCTTTTCCAACTTACGGGTGATGGGCTGGAAGTGAAGGGCTTCCATGTACTGCAAGAACAATAAACGGGAAGTGAGAGGAGAGAGAGAGAGAGAGAGAGGGTTCTAAATGAATCTACCATTAAAATATGGTTTCCACTCGGGGGTATAACCCAATATGCGTCCTGCTACAAAAAATCTCGCAGACATGACTGCTTGGAGAACAATGAGCCAAATCATGAACAAGCGGCATAAGATGATGAAAGCAGGGGAAGAAGCAGCTTTGTATGCCATTTTTCCTATGTGACTCGATCTGGACGGGAGAGAGATGGCAACCAAATACAACAAGCTAGTAATAGTCCTAGTGTATATGCATTATGTCCTGCACCAAACGAAACTCTCTATATATAAGGGCAAGACTCAACTCTGCCATTACTTTCCTGCCTGGCAGTGGCAGCTCCCTCGAAAAGTCCCTCACTTTGATTTTTGAAAGTCCGGCATTTAATATGTAAATGTTGTTTTGGTGAATAATACTTTGCATCCTAAAAAATCCTCAATTTCTTATATTACACTTTGAAAGATTCAAATCTTTACATTAAAACCTCAACCAAACGAAAACAGATTGCTTTGTCCTACAATTTTTTGCTATATTTATAATATTTTATTGTTCTACACACAATTTATTTACATATTATTCAATTTTAAGTAGTTTTTGTATGCAAATTTTGTACTAATTTTATTCAATGGAACATTATTACCATAATTTTTTTTTTGCTCATTAATTTTTTTGAACACAACAAAAAGATAGTCTAATGAAGGAGAAAAAACACTAAAGATGACATAATTTTGTTACTCAATATGTCAGACATAACTACTAATCCAAAAAAAAAACATGGCTCTGCTTTTTCCCGTCTAATTTACGGGGAGGCCTTTCACAACCAGTCACGGCATTGCATTTGTGTGTGTATAAGTTTTTTTTTTTGGTTCAATAGTTAGGGGTGTCTTGATTAATATGCGCATGTATATTTCAACTAATTCTTTCTTTGTTCCGATTGATATTTATAAGTCAAAATTCATACCGAGATTGATATTTATCCATACCGAGATTGATATTTATAAGTCAAAATTCATACCGAGAATGATATTTATAAGTTATCCATACCGAGATTGATATTTATAAGTCAAAATTCAAATTCAAATAGTTTGAATTTACAATTCATCTCTATTATCACATATGTATACGAGTTTGGGGACAAAGGTAGGAGCAGTTCCTGTTCTGCAAACAGTTCTATGTGATATGTAAAACTTTGTGCCAGGCTTCTTTGGGACGGAGGAAAGAAAACTTTTGTCAGTTGAAGAATGTGCTACAGTTGAGTGATTTTCATGTACTCCCATTTTTCTAGGCCTATTTGCGACGTAACAAAGAGAGAGAAGAGAAAATATTCGATCTAATAGTGATACCATGTTAACATTTATACACAATATATTACAAATGAACAAATATGTAAAGTAAATCCTATTATTAGAGTAACTAGAGGTAATTATCGCATCCAATAATTTTTCTTAGTGTTTTATTATTAAACGGTAATATAAAATCATTATAATAATATCGTATCACTGATACATTTATTGCCACCCCCCCCTTTCTTTATTTACTAAATCATTTGGGATTTTATTTTTCAATTTTGGACCTATATGTAACTTTAGAACTCAACCATCAATTTAATTTTGTGTGGGGCAGGTCATTTTTAAATTTATTGTCCCAATTCTTTGTAGGCATTGAGTTTTATTATTTATATTCCCTTCATTCCTAAATATGTGATGTTTTATACAAATTTTTTTATTCCATAATATCTGACGTTTAATGAAATCAAAACTTATTTAATATTTTTTTTCCAAATTTATCCTTATCTATGTTTTCTAATAAGTGCTTAATAACTACACACAATAAAGGAATAATATTTATTGAATAAGAGTATTTTAGTGGTGTGCAATTACTTTTTTATTCATATTAGAGTTATTTAATAGTTTTTTTAATCTCTATGCAAAAATCTTAAACGTCACATATTTAGGAATGGAGAGAGTATTAGGTAACTCATACTTGGAGGTATGGTGAAAATTTAAATGAGATATTTATAATTGTTAAATAAGTCTATTTAAGATCGTCGAATAAATTTATTAAAATCTGTTTTGTTTTAATATTTAGAATAATATAGACATTACATGGTATTTTTTTTACTTTACGAAAAACTGAAATGATTAATTATTATTATTATTATATTATTTGTACAATACTAACAGAATTTTAAAAATACAGCTTACTAAATATTTTTTCATCTCATAAAGTAAAAAAACTTCTATTTTAATATTTTGATAATTTCATAACATTAAGTTTTTAATATATTTAACATTAATTGAGTCTCGTGGGAAATTTTAGCCTTAGATCCGTAGTGGTTGGCCCGGTGGGGCCGCGCCGGATGCAATTAACCCTGAAAGCTAATCGAGAAAACTGATACGCAGGCAAGACTTTGACCTCTGGCCACCGAGCTTGGCTTTTGGGGAAGTGGCCATTATTTTCCCGCCTGGCTGTGGCGGCTTCCTCGAAAAGTCCCCACTTTGATATTTGAAAGTTCTGTTGTAATTAGTTTACGAGCAATATTACATATCTCAAATTTATATCTTAAAAGTGTATTTTAAATTAATGGGAACCATTGGATGAGTGGGTCCTACCAACTTTTTTTATTGGAACCCACTCATCCAATGGTTCCCATTAATTTGGGATGTACTTTTGGGATACAATTTGAGATATGTAGCATTACTCTTAGTTTACGCCTTAATTTTTTTTAGGGAAATACAATGTATTTTAAATTTTTAACTCAAATCTTTATCCCAAATGAAGAGAGATTATTGGATGAGTGAGTCTCATTAATTTTTTTAAATGGAATCCACTTATCCAATGATCTCCCTTGATTTGAGATGGAGATTTGGGTTGAGGATTTGGGATATATAACATTGCTCTTCTTTTTATCACATTTACAGATGGGAAAGGCTACAAAGGTATCGAACCAAAATTTATAATTATTCAAGATTTAATTATAATTTTTTTGAAATATAAATTATAATTTTTAAAAGTTATGATCAATTGTATTAGATTATAATTGATAACGAAATTATAACTTTTAAAACTCAAGTTATAATTCATATACATGATATTACAAACCAATAACAAATGAGAGAAATACTATTTAGCTCAAATTAATAGGGACAATTGAATGAGTGAGCCCTATTAATTTTTTTAAATGGAAACTGCTGATCCAATGGTTCTTCTTAATTTGGTATATAAATTTGAATTGTAAATTTAAGTTATATTGCATTGTTCAATAAATGAACAAATATGTAAAGTAAATCCTATTTTTAGAGTAATTAGAGATAATTATAGCATCCAATAATTTTTTTTAATATTTTATTATTAGTTGGTGATATCAAATCATTATAATTATGAAATATTTCATGCCCTCCACCCCTCTCTTTTTCGATGGACATTATTAGAATTTTTTTTCATTTTTCAAATTTGGACATAAATGCAACTTTTGAATTCAACTACGAATTAAAATTTATTTGGCGTCTAAGTTGGCCAGTCTATTCTTATGTTACTCACGTGGCTTTTAAATTTATTGTCCCAATCCTTTGGTGGGATTGAGTTTTATTATTTATATAATTTTAAGATTTGGAATTGTATAGACATTTAAAAAAAAAATTGAAAATGAGAATTACACTCAAGTTTTTTTAGATTTGTCACTTAATCACTCAAACTTCCTGATATTTGAAATATTACACACAGACTTTTTGAGATTTGTACAAACATAACACTTAGAGTTTTACTGTAAATATATTTGTTAATAAATTACACTTATACCCTCACTTCCACCACATGAACTTGGTAATGGGAGACTTTTTTTTTTGGGTCAAGGTAATGGGAGACTTGGAATAATACTTTATTGTTCTTCTTTTTTACGTGTGAAAAGTGCTTTTACCAAGAGTTCGTAGTGTAGCGTGCTTGACTCGTCATGGAACGTAACAAATTCTTTTCAAACTGCCAGTTTCATGGAAATTGTCCCTCAAATGATTAAATACGTGACCATTACTAGAGAGTAAGCCTTGTTGCATTGGTAAAAAATTTTCATTGTTATAGGGACGTCAAAAGTGGCTAAGGTCAACAAATTAAAAAAGTTGCTAAAATAAAAATAAAAAAATTGAACTTTGGACATTAAATTAAAATAGAGCGGAACTTAAAACACGTGCAGATTTGTACTGTAACCCTTGTTTGACTAGTGAACCAATCCATGCAACTTAGTGCTAACGATTATTTAGAAATTGGCTAAATCAAGAAAAAAAATTAGATATCATTTCACATTCCATACAAATAGAGAGCATAAAATTTTGGAGGTTGTTTAGGGGATTAACCATGAAACATAAATTAATAAACAGAAGTGCAAACGATAGGTCCACAATAAGGATGAGAATTAAGAGACAGCCAAGTCATGAGGATATAGACATCCAAGTTAAGGATTAATAACACTTTTGGTTCTTAGAGTATGCATTTTTTATCAGTTCATTGTATTTATTTTGTCAATTTGATCCCTAAAATATTCAATTTGTGTCATTTTAGTCTCTATATAGGCGGACCGTTAAGTTTTTAATAGAATAATTACACGTGCCATAATGGCTGCAATATTAAGTGGCATCTCAAAAAAATTTTGTCGTAGCGATGACCTGTTTCAAATAGCATTTGAGAACATAAATAAATATTTTTGTTACAGTACTATCGCCACAAAAACCTTTTTTTTCTTCAAAACACATTTTTTTGTGACGTTGAACACCACTGTCACCAAAAAAAAAAAAAATTGTTTCAAAAAACTCTAATTCTTGTAGAGAGAAATTGAGAAAGCCATAAATGTCAAACTAAAGAAAACAAAGAAATCCTTTGGAAAAACCTGTCTCTATGAGTTCTCCCATTTCATTATATATCCGTTCCATTGATACACAAAAATGTATTCTCTACACGACATCTAACTGATTCCTAATATTCAGCATCTATACATGGTAAGATAATTTTTATAGCTAATATTAACAGAGTCCTAAATTATATAAATTCCTAAAATTGTATATGGTAACATCCCCCCTCAAATTGATGCTGGTAAGTCAACCAGCAACAATTTGCTAACAAGAAATTGATGCCACTGTCGAGTCATAGCTTTGGTGAAGACATCAGTCACTTGGAGATCAGAAGTTATGTGAGGAAGGGATATCACCCGACTTTCCAAGGTGTCTCGAATAGAATGATAACCAACTTCAATATGTTTGGTGCATTCATGGAAAACGGGATTGGTGGCAATCTGAATAGCACTAGTGTTATCAGCATGAAGAGAGGTAGGAGTGGTCTGAGGAAACCCAAGTTCCTCAAGAAGACCGTGTAGCCATACAATTTCAGAACAAGTAGTAGACATGGCACGATACTCGGCCTCAGTAGAGGATTTAGAAGCACGATCTTGTTTCTTACATCTCCAAGAAATTAAGGCATCACCTAAAAATATACACCAACCCATAGTAGAACAACAGGTATCCGAACACCTAGCCCAGTCTGCATCACTATAGGCAACAAGTTGAAGAGAGAAGTCAATAGGAAAGAACAACCCACGAGTAGGTGAACCTTGAAGATAACGGATGATACGTCAAACTGCAGCAAGATGAAGATACCGAGGAGAAGACATAAATTGACTAACCTGATGAACAACATAAGAGATATCAGGTCGAGTAGTGGTCAAGTAGATAAGACTCCCAACCAGATGCCGATAGTGAGTAGGATCATCTAGAAGGTCCCCTTCATCTTTCTTGTATTTGACATTTATCTCTATAGGAGTATCAACAGAAGAAGTGTCCTCCAAACTAGCCAAAGTTATAAGATCTTGAATATACTTATGCTGGTTCACGAAAATACCATTGCCCCGACGATGAACTTCCAATCCTAAGAAGTATGTAAGCTGGCCAAGATCTTTCATATGGAAAGTTGAATGTAACAGCTGTTGAAGCTTAGTAATCAAACCACAGTCAGTGCCAGTAATGATAATATCATCCACATAAACCAAGAGAAAGACTATTCCCGAAGCAGACTTATGGAAGAAGAGAGAAGAATCATACTGACTTTGTGTAAAACTGAAGGAAAGAAGTGTACTACGAAACTTCTCAAACCAAGCCCGAGGCGTCTGCTTGAGCCCATATAAAGAACGCCTTAGCTTACAAACATCATGAGGAGAAGAAGTAGTCATACCAAAGGGAAGTTTCATGTAAATCTCTTCCTGGAGATCACCATGAAGAAAGACATTCTTCACATCCATTTGATGTAGTTGCCATGACTGTGAAACAGCAATAGCTAAGATGGTTCGAACAGTGGTCATTTTGGCAACAGGAGCAAATGTCTCCTTATAATCAACCTCATATTCCTGCTTGTTACCCAGAGCTACGAGGTGAGCCTTGTACCAGTCCAAAGAGACATCAGAATGATGTTTTACAGAGAAAACCCATTTACTCCCAATAAGTTTGACTGTAGGAGGACAAGGAACAATATCCCAAGTGTGTTTTTTCTCAAGTGCTTGAAGTTCTGCTTGCATTGCATTTTTCCAATAGTCATGTTTGATGGCCTGTTTGTAACAAGAGGGAATGCAAATAGTGGATAAGGTAGCGACAAGAGAAACAGGGGAGAAGAATCCATACCAGTCAGGGGGTCAAGAAATTCGAGTAGACCGACGAAGAATGGTGGAAGTAGGAGCAAGATCAGGCGTCGAGTCCAGATCGGAAGAGGGCACAGAGGGAGTGGAACCAGACTCATGCCGACGACGTCTTTCATACATAACACCAGGTTTGAACCTTTCCACAATTGTTGGGAATTAGAAAAACTAGGCAAAAGAGATAA
This sequence comes from Ilex asprella, assembly GCA_023539305.1. NCBI lineage: Eukaryota > Viridiplantae > Streptophyta > Magnoliopsida > Aquifoliales > Aquifoliaceae > Ilex > Ilex asprella. The sequence goes on along the minus strand of JAHQCQ010014338.1, from coordinate 4,208 downwards.
AGATGCAGATGGCAACTCAACATGAGATAGAAAGAAGTATTGATTTTCAAAGAAAATTACATTCCTAGAAACCCGTATACGACGAGCATGGGGATCATAACAAACATAACCCTTTTGAGGGATAGCATAACCAAGAAAGACACACTTAACAGACTGAGCAGTAAGTTTATGTCGTTCACGAGCAAGAAGATGCACAAAACAAACACAACCAAATGTATGAAGTTCAAAATATAAAGGGGAATGACCAAACAACTTAAAGAAAGGAAAAACATGATTTAATGTAGGAGAGGGTAAGCAATTGATCAAATGAACTGCAGTAGAAAGTGCTTCACACCAAAAACGAGGAGGAACAGCTGATTCAAGTAAAAGAGTTCTTACCACATCAAGAAGGTGACAATTTTTGTGGTGTCGAAGGACAAGAACATTGAGAGATGATCCCTTTGCTTTGAAGTAAGTTCTGAAACTCATTATCCATGTATTCACCGCTAGAATCAGAACGCAAGATCTTGATGCTGGTAGAGAATTGAGTCTCAAGAAGTGCAAGAAATCGCTTAAAGACTGAAAAAACTTCAGCCTTAGCCTGGAGGAAGTAAACCCAAGTAAAGCAACTAAAGTCATCAATGAAAGTAACAAAGTACTTGTAATGCGCATGAGAAACAACAGATGCAATTCCCCAGACATCACTATGAATAATATCAAAACATTCTGAGGCACGAGATGCATGATGAGGAAAAGGTAGAACTTTACTTTTACCAAGTTTGCATGATGTACAATCAAAAGATAAATCAAGAGAAGAACATGCTTTATTTCCCAATAATCCAGAATTAAACAAAGTGTGAAGTACATCAGAGTTCGGGTGGCCTAGACTTCTATGCCACATCTTATTTTTAGAACCAGTAACATTACATGCAAAAGAAAATAAAGGAAAATGAGGAATAATAGTGAAAGGATAAACGTGAAGAGGAAAGAGTTGTCCCACTTTAGGCCCCTTCACGATCATCTTCCCTGACACTTGATCCTGCACAACACAACCAGAACGGGAGAAATGGACATTACAACTATTATCAACCAATTGACCAATAGAAATAAGATTTGTGAAGAGGTCAGGAGACACAAAAACATCAGTTAAGGAAGAAGAAAAATCACCAACATCACTAATAGGCAGAGAACTACCATTAGTGGTGTTAATTATCAGATTTCCATCATAGGTTCTGACATTGGAAAGAGGAACAACAGTATTGGTCATGTGATTAGAGGCTTCGAAGTCAAAATACCATGGCTTAGAAGAAACTTTATGATTACCTGAGAGCCCAAAAGTAGAAAAAGCAGAAATAATCATCTGTTGTACCATTTTAGAAGTGAGTGTGTTTGAGTTTGGTGTAGGAGCAGGAATAGGAACAACTAGCGAGGCAACAGGCAATGCAGCAGAACTAGAGGCACCAGTGGAGGCATGATAAGCAGTATCCTGCTTCTTTTCAGGTCGAATGAGACAAGCAGAGATGATATGACCATGTTTTTTGCAATAGTTACAGAACTTCTTGGGGCAATCCCGAGCAATATGACCAAAAGCTTTACAACTAAAACACTGGACAACACGCATGTCTCTACCCTTATTCCTCCCCTGTGCTGCATAAGCCACAGAAATAGGTGCACTAACATTAGCCCGATGTTCCATGGCAGCCTGAGTTACAATACGCTGCTCCTCATGAAGAAGTTCACTCAAACAGGCTTCCAAAGATGGTATAGGATGACGATTCATCATATTAGAACGTGCAGTTTCAAAATCAGAACGGAGCTTCATCAAGAATTGATCTCTCTTGCTTGTTTCATGCACTGCTTGCACAACAGAGAGAGCTTCAGTGGGAACATTAGCGTAAAAAATATCTGAATAATTAGCCCATAGATTTTGAAAACTAGAAAAATATTTCTCAATGGAGAGACTTCCCTGTGTGAAATTAACCATCTCATACTCCAATTGAAAATGCCGAGCTGTGTTGTCTTGCTTATAAACCTTATTTCACATGGCTTCAGCAGTTTTATAAGGCCTCAAATTGAGAACAAGGTGAGGCTCTACTGAACTAAGAATCCATGTCATAACCCGAGCATCCATGATTTCCCATTTAGACAAAAGCTCGACAGCTTTTGGTGCCGGATCACTCCCATCAATATGTCCCCACAATTCTTTCCCTTTGACAAATAATTGAAATTGAAACTCCCAAGTCGAATAATTTTTACCAGTAAAACGAATAGGGAACAAGTTTAACTTTTCATATATACATGATGTAACAGAAAATACTCGCTGAAAACCAGAAGCAACCCAAGAAAAAAAAAACACAGAACACCAAAAGTTCTCCTTGCCCAAATGACGCCAATGACACCAAAAATCACAGAAACTACAAGCCACAGATGCCGAATACCCACAACCCAGATGACGTCGAAATCTAAGACCCCAATCACGTTGTAACCAAGACCTAGATGACGCCGAATGCCCACAACCCATAAAAGCAACAAAAGTTGTTGAACTAGAACTAGGAAACAACCATAGAAGGCGCCGACAAAAACACATAAACCAAAAAAGACCAACAGTAACACCGAAATCAACACAGGAACCAATTTGAGAGAAAAAAAAATTCAAAAACAGTCAAGAATTTCAAACTTTGCTTCGATACCATGTCAAACTAAAGAAAACAAAAAAAATTCTTTGAAAAAACTTGCCTCTATGAGTTCTCCCCTTTCATTATATATCCGTTCCATTGATACATATAAATGTATTCTCTACACGTCATCTAACTGATTCCTAATATTCAACATCTATACATGGTAAGATAATTTTTACAGTTAATATCGACAGAGTCCTAAATTATATAAATTCCTAAAATTGTATATGGTAACAATAAAGAAATAAGTGGTACATGCAATTTATGGGGAAAAAAAAAGACTATTACAGATTTAAAAACCTATTAACTGTAAGATCAGCAAGACATGTAACCCCAACAAAATATGATGAAATTTTCTTTTATAGAATAATATAACATTACAATGATACAACTGACAACCCTTTGCCAAAAGCCAGATCGGAGAGAGCTTATTGTTCTCTTCGTAAAATGTTTATACATATTTTAATTTAGAAGGTTTACAAATTATTTTGAATATTTATTGTAGTGAAAATTAGAAATGAGTCCCCCTAGATATACTTGTTTGGAGATAAATCTGGCAAGGAAACTTATAAGGGGCTAAGTTCATATTTCAAATTTTATGTAATGACTTAAGTCCACTATTTTTTTTTATCTCAAAATACTCTTCCTTGAAAGAAAGTTAAATTAATTTTCTATTTTAGAAATTATTATCCCTTAATTGAATGTCAATTAAAATATGTCAATAAAATTTCCATCATAAATTTAAAATTAAAATTCAAAGTTGTGTCTCTCTCTTTATATATATATATAAATCAAATTCAAAGCTTCCTCTCTGTCTCTTTATCTCTCTCTCTCTATATATACACTGGGTTTGTTATGGAGATGATGCAAGTATAGTGGTGGCGGTGGTGTGGAGTAAAAATAAGTTATTGGAGTGAAAATTGAATGAGCTTTTGTGTGGTGGTGATGATGATGAGCGTTGTTGTGGAGGTGATGACAACATGATGGTTGGCGTTGCTCGAGAGGTGACGATGGTGCGATGGTGTCAGTGCTATGGTGAGAAAAGTGGTAGCTGAATATATATATATTCAAATTCATGTTACTATTTTATTATTATTTTGAGTATGTTACTGTTTTTGTTGAGTATGTTAGTATTCATGTTATTATTATTTTGAGTATGTTACTGTTTTTGTTGAGCATGTTACTACTATTATTTTACTAAATATTAATATTCAATGTTACTATTTTTTTTAGTATTATTATTTTTTTTTGTGTTTGAATGGTACTATTTTTTGCGTTTGAATTTGAGAAAAATAATTATTGTTAAGTATGTTACAGTGTTTATTAAACATGTTACTATTTTTGTTAAACATGTTAATATTTTTGTTGAACATATTATTGTTGTTATTTTTAAAAATATTAATATTGAATGTTTCGATTTTTTTATATTTAAATGTTACTATTTTTTTGTATTTAAAATTATTTTTTGTGTGTCCAAATGATAACTTTTTTTTGGTATTTGAATGTTACTATTTTTTATTTTTAAAGTTACTATATATATATATATATATA
>JAHQCQ010014337.1:0-11493 GCA_023539305.1 Ilex asprella | reverse complement strand
AAGAAGTTGAGTCCCACATCTGGGAACTTTTAGAAATTGTATCAAAAAATTGGAATGCTTCTTCCGGATTTTTATTCATAAATTCTCCTTGAGCCATCATTTCAACAAATTGTCGCATTGCAGAAGGAAGAGCATCATAAAAGAAACCAACTAAAGTCCAGTTTTCGAATGCATGATGTGGACAAGCATGGAGAAGTTCTTTAAATCTTTTCGAACATTGATAAAAAGTTTCTTTTTCTTTTACTGTAAAATTCATTATTTGACATCTTAATGTATTAGTATGATGTACAGGAAAAAACTTTTTAGAGAACTCAGTTTGTAAAGCTTGCCAACTATTAATAGAATTTGCTCGTAAAGCGTTAAGCCATAGTTTAGCTTTATCTTTCAGAGAAAACTGAAAAAGTCTTAATTTGATTATTTCAGAGTTATCTTGCAACGTTCACAGACTTCTTCATATTCTTTTATATGAACAAAAGGGTTTTCATCTTCTAAAGCATGAAATTGTGGTAGTAATTGTATGGTTCATGGCTTAATATTAAGAATTGGAGTATCTGTTGGAAAAGCAAAACACGACGGGACATTAGTTCTTGTAGGATGTAGATATTCTTTTAATGGTCGAGTATTTTGAACTACTTCCTGTTCTCGTGCTTCTTGCTCCCTAGGTATGTTTTGAGCCATACTTATGTCGAATGATTCTTGTGTAGAAGAAGTTGATTGATTTACAAAACCTACTGATGAATGCACATACATAAACTATTGAAAATAAACAAATAAAAACAAACTAGAAACATGTAAAACAAACAAACAAAGATAAAAGATAATATTGTATATATTATTTTATTTATTTATTGTGTTTTTCCGCTTACTATAACTCCCCGGCAACGGCGCCAAAAATTTGATTTGCACTTTTTTTTTTGTGTATCTGAATTATATTATAATATTACACCCAAGTATAGGTGGTCGAATTATAGTTTTCTCGATTTTTAAGTCCAAGTATCGATCCCACGAAGAGTTAAGTAATTTTAGTAAAATAAAATAAAATAAAAATCAAAAACAGTAAAGTTGTTTGTTTGGAATAGTTTGATGTTTGATTGCTTGTGGTGTGAGCTTAGTCTAATTAACTGGTTTTAATTTATTCAACAGACGGAATTAAAGTGCAATTATAATAAAGTGTGCAGATAAAGCAGATTAACTGACAAAAATTTAAACTATATCCTTCAGTTTAGGGATCTCATATGCTTTATATTGGTCTTGTTACGGAATTACTACCGCACATCAATCAATTTCCATTTTATTGGAAAGTCAATCGGTAGGTCTGATGTACATAATTCTGCACACAGTAGCTTATTAGGCTATTGTGAAGGTAATATATTATAACACAACTGCTCATTAGGCTACACTGGACTATAGATGTTCCAATTGACTAATTCGAGTAAAACCCGCTGGTGGTATAGACGATCCTCCAGCAACTTGTCAGGTCAGTCGGTGGTAGTTAATCATAATACAACAACTTGTCAGGTTAGCTGTATTTAGATACGTCACCCAGAAAGTCAAGCCACCCAAACGGAATACTTGAATTATTCAATAGATTATCCTGGAATATATATATATTGACAGTAGAACTTCCTCAGCGTTTCAGTGTAGGACTAGTCATACCAATTGGATCACCGGGGTTATTCTAGCAGGCAATATTATTATATATAGTAATATCATGCGTCAGTGGAACTTCCCCTGCGTTCCAGTGGAAGCAAAGCCATACCGATAGGATCACCGGGGTTATTCCAGCTGGCATGCCTTATATATATAATAAACATATAGATAAAACATCAGCAATTCCATAAACACATCAATATTATACATATGTTCCCCTCGCACTGGAGGATATACGGAACTACTCACGCTCCATTGCTGTAGAAGAGCAAGGAGTGTGAGCAGTTAACATTACAATAAAATAAAAGTACAGGATTTGGACTAAACACGGACCGGAACGTGTTCTCACTTTGTATCTATTTTTTTCTCTCTTTTGGATAGTGTCTTGGGAGCTCTCGGTACTTTGTTTTTGGAGGAGGTTCTCTCGTTGATCCGGCCTGCATGCAGAGGAGGAGAAGGGGCCTATTTATAGGCAGAAATGGAAGCAGGAGGAAGGAGATTTGTATGGCGGTCATTGGATGGCCGTCCGGACGGTGGCAGTGCCGTCCAAACGGTGGTGCAAGTGGTTTTGGCAAGTTGCAAGGCTTCTGATTCTTTTATTACACTTTATCCTTCTAGATTTTCCATCTTCTTGATATTGCTCCCTTCTTCTTTGGTTATTTCTGCATTTATCCTGCAATTTTTACATAAAAACTGTAACAGCCTAAAATACACCGTGGACGGCATTACATTCAATCACCATTCATACCATGAGAGCACTAAGAGAAACCATCAATAAAAAGACTTCCTAACAGTAATCCATAACATTTACACCAATATCCCAAAAGAATATGTCATCTTTGGCCTTTACATTCCCAATGAAAATTTACTATTATAGCGCAGCGGAAATTACAAAAGAAATCTAGACTATACAGTGCTTTCAAAGTAGTATTCTACTCGAGAACAAAAGAAGCCACGACTCTACATATCCACCTCGGGATCTAGTTTCCCCTCGAGTGGAGCCTCCCAATGTCCCGGCTCGTTGATGCCGAGATCCTCCTCTAGCACCACATCTAAAAAATGTAATATGTAGGGGGTGAGCACGAAGCTCTGTAGCCACATTTCTCCCAAACTCAAACAAGGTTTTAAAAACATAGAAAATGGTCGGTCTCATTTCACAAGTAACATATATAATATTTGAAATAAAACAGGGGCATTTTAAAAGAGATCTCAAGTTTAGACAGTAGCAATAATTAAATAAACGAATAAACATGAGTTTAACAACAGTAACCAATATTCCAATTTAGGCTATTTAGAAAAAAAGGCTTCTCCCCCATGCATTGTCCCATACCAATGCATCGGCAAGAACGACCCAACTCATAATTCTATGTATTCTCGGTTAATCCCCGTACCATGTATGATGATTGCTTCCCATGAATCTACCCAACGATTATACCTAGTCCACCAATCACAATCACAAGCACTTTAGGAAAGGGCGTCTACCATCCCAATGGCAGTGACGATTCCCTTCCTAGGAAAAGTATACTATGCCTCGTTCGAACTCCAGTGAACGATAGTGGTTTCATTACCAAATGACAACCCACTACAAGTGCTAGGAAACCATCTCCCCCTCACTGGGGTAGACTAACCTCTAACACTCTACGGCATCTCCTGAAGGTAATCTAAGTCCATCACAATAACCATACAATGAGGAAACTAGGAATATGTTCAATTCACAACCATTTCAAGGAATTACCAAATTCTACAACTTTCGCAAGCGATATTTTTCATAAAGCATATTTAAGAAAAAGTACATGAGATCATCAAAAGTATCATTTTATTGTTCAATACAAATCACTAGAGTTTTGAAATCCAGAACAAATGAATGATCAAGCTTTGGAACTCAAGAACAAAGGACAAATCAAGTCTTGAATCCATGACAACCATTATCAAGCTTGGAATCAAGAATAAAGGGTAAATCAAGTCTTGAATCCATAACAACAAATATCAAGTTGGAATCAAGAATTAAGGAACAATTATGTATTGAAATCGACAACAAACGAATATCAAGCTTGAAATTAATAACAAAGGATAAATCAAAAGAAATCATATTTCCCTTGAAAACTAGGGTTTTCAAGGCATACCAAGAGAATTATTGATTACCCAAGCACAACATAGGTAAAACACATTAATATTTAAGGTTGAGAATCTAGAACCAAGGAGAAATCAAGAGAAAGAACATTCTCCTTGAAAGCTAGGGTGTGGAAGCAAGAAAGGAGATTTAATGGTTACCCGAGTCTAACATTGTTCAAGACAAGGTGAGATTTGCAAGGATATTAAGAATTACATATTTGATAGCATATATATAACATTTAGAGTCAAAGATTATATATAAATAAACCTAGCCTCAATGTAAGAGACTAGGAAGAAAATCCCCTACCTTGACTCCAAAAATTTTGAGCTAACCCAAGCTCCAAAGATCTTCTTCCTCCCTTCTCCTTCTCCTTCTCCTTCTCCTTCTTGTCTTCTCTTAGGGTTCTAAGGGATGTGGGTAAGGGTGTAGTGAAAGGGTATAGGAAGAAAGGAGGAGAATGGTGTTCTTGAGAAATTTCGGTTTTAATTTTTATGAGGTGTGAAACTATCTTGATCTTGGTGTTTTTCCCTTTCTTTATCTCCTCCTAGGACTCTGGGATGTTTGTGGTGAGAATGAGATGAAGAATGAGGCAAATAGGGCTTGGAATGGGGTTTTAAAACCCAAAATTCTGACTTTTTAACTGTTCGGAAGGCTTCAGAGAAGCGGTACTGGTACTGGGTACCGGTACTGTTTAGCTACTGGTTTCGGGGTACCGGTACCGTTTGACTGCCTCGACTTCCAGTGCAGTTTTGAGCCCTTTATAGGTCCAATTGAAAATTGTTTATTAGATAGACTTTTGTAGCCCTAGAGTTTGACTATCTGCTGTAAACATTTCAGATCAATTGGATATAAGGATAAAAAGTTATGGCCAAAATACTAAGAGGTGTCAAAAATATTTTATACCCGAAATTTACGTAATTTGTGTTTTTATTCCGGAGTACTTCCAAGCTTCCAATGCATCCCATATTACCTCTCCCAAGGTTTTTCGACCTTCCGGATTCAATGGAAACATTATTTTGTCCTAAAAATATTTAGAAACTTATCTAATAACAATTTCCAATCTCAAACGCCTTTGAAACTTAAATTTCTCAAATCCATGTGTCTCCTAATTATTCATTTCTAATGTTTTAACCTATGTGATTCATTCTTACATCATTATACATATCATCATTTTCACAACAATTATCTATTATATAACTATATACAAATATAAAAGAAAATACGGGGTGTTACAAAAACTATTAAAACGAATAATTCCCGCACTAACCCTAATTTACTTTAATTACTACTTTTTAGTGCGGTTATTCTACTAATTCGACTTCTTTTTATACTTCTAATTTACAACTAATTGATGTCAATCAGTCACATTTCCGATTAGACAACACTTGTTCCCATTTCAATTTCATCACTACTCAAATCACAAACCAATTCCAAACAACACAAGTTTTTATACTTTGTTTTTACTAAAGTCACTTTTAACACGATTCACCTCATTCTCTGAGGAAATGACCTTGGAATAATTCCAAGTAAAACATGACAAGAAGAAGTCTTCTTGCGTTTGGGAATCATTTTTGTTCATTGACATTCCACATTTCTATCATTCCATTCCATTTTTCCATTGTCCTTTCTTTTGGCATCATTCCAAGGGAGAGTGACACTCCCCTCCACCAATACATTATACACACCGAGGGATGATGTTTGGAGTTTAGGATACTACAATGGAAAGTATTCAAGCAATCTTCTTCTTTTTTTGCATCCAAGGTTGAGCTAACCACCACCAGAAATGCCTCATCTTCCCCAAGATATGCATACTTTAAATGGGATGGTATTGGCTTCAATTCTAAACTGAGATTTTGCTCATTTGATGGGAAAAATATCCTTGCCTTGGTGTGGGAGTTTCTCGAATGTAGGAGTCCACTCTTCTATCCCTTTCAAACTCTCCATTTCCTCTTGCTCCTCATCATCCTCAAGATCATCAATCTCCTCCTTTACTTTCAACATGCCAACAACTCCAAGAGTTCATCTACCAAGGTGACCATTCTATTGAATTCTTGCACTTTCTCATCATCCTCCAATTGCTTGGACAAGTTGAACATGTTGAGGACCATAGTCATGTTCCCAAATGCTAGCTTCGTAAGACCGTTTCTGCAATTAATCACAACATTAGATGTGGCAAGAAAAGGTCTACCAAGTATTCCAGGGATTTGGGAGCTAAGATTTGTACTTGGTGAGTATCAAGCACAATAAAATCAATCGGAAAGTAAAATTTATGGACTTACACTAAAACATCCTCAACTACTCCCCTCGGTGTTCGAAATGAAGTTTGATTAGAGTTGACTTCAATTCTTTGAGCTAGAGTTGTTGGTTCACTGAGTATGGAAGGAGGTTCACACTAGCCCCCAAATCAAGGAGTGTTTGCTCCACCTGGTAATTCCCAATTGTTATGGCAATGGTAGGGCAGCAGGGGTCTCTAAACTTTGGAGGGGTATTTGTCCTCAAAATTGAGCTTAGTTGCTCGATAAGGAATGCTTTCTTGTGCACATTGAGCCTCATTTTCACTGTGAATAAGTCTTTCAAGTTCTTTGCAGAAGATGGGATTTGCTTTATCATGCCAAGGAATGGTATGTTGATTTTCAACTGCTTGAACATTTCAATTATATCAGAATAATTATCCACCTTGACGGGTGGCTTCAAGCGATTAGGAAAAGGAGCAAGTATAGGGGAAACAAGCACCCTTTCATCAATCCATTTTTCTTTCTCACCTACCTCATCAGTCACCTCACCCCCTTTGGTGTCACCCTTAATCTCTTTCTCTAACGACAATGTGGCATTGGGAGAGACTTTTGGAACAATGGTTTTATCAATTTGTTTGTCACTTCGAACGGTGGTGACTGCCTTGATTTGCTCACAACTCTCTTTGGTGGGCTCGAACGACTCATTCACATGTTGACCTCTAGGGTTCTGTTGGGGTTGAGGGGGGAAATCCCCTTCTCTTGTGGTGATAGCTTTATTTTTTGTGAGTTGAGACCAAATGTCATTAAAAGCCACGACATTTTGATTGTTGATGGTAGTCTGGCTTTGAATGAAGTTAGTCTGGTTTTGATTAATGGTAGTCTGGCTTTAAATGAAAACATGAACTATATCCTTCAGATTCCTTTTGTGGGGTTGTTGATAGGTGGGAGGATTGGATGGTCCTTGGGAAAAGCTTTGTGGAGGCAGACTTGATGAAAAATTCTGTGGTGGTGGGTTTGATGAATACCCTTGCGGATTGGTCTGGGGGTATTGAGAGCTACACGCTTGACCTCCGGATTCAAATTGACTTTGCCTAGGGGGAACGAAAGGTGTGTAAGCATTTGAACCATGAGGAATGGTGTTTCATTTCTCTAACTAAAGTTTGGGTAATTACTCTAGCCCGGATTGTAAGTGTTTGAATGTCGAGAAAATGATTGCTTCATTGGGTTAAAGGCATTGACTTGCTCGTGTTACTTTTCCTTAAGTGCCAGGATGGTTGGGTACTCTGATATGGAATGCTCTACACTCTCACAAATCGAGCAAAACTCATCAATCTTTGAGACATTAGACACCTTGTGCCTCCAATTGACTTTAAGACTCTCAACCCTCCTTGACAATTTAGAAATTTTGGACAGCAAGTCTTCCCAGGGTCTCAAGTCATAAATACTCCCCCGTGAGTTTGACTACTCCCTAGAGGAGAAGACCTTGGTACATCATTGGAATCCATCATGTCTCATGATTGTGCATTCTATGCCAATATATCAATGAAATCTAAGGCCTCATCGAGGGCTTTGTTCAAAAACTCCTTATTACACATTATATTGATGACTGTCGATGGCCTGGTGTGATTCCTTCATAGAAGAAACTCACCAACTATCATGGTTCAGAGCCATGGTGTGCAATGGATTGTAGTAATTCCTTGTACCGATCCCAACATTGGTAGAATTGCTCATTGGACTTCTCCAAAATGTTTAATTTATTTTTTAAGTAATGGTTTTACTCACCAAAAAAAAATTGTTTAAAAAATCAGAGAGCATATAGTTCCAAGATGTTATGGATCAATCTCTCAAGGAATTAAGCTAGGTTTTTGCCTTATCTCTCAAGGAAAAGGGGAACAATTTCATCCTAGCTATGTCTTCCATACCATGATTGGTGAGGAAGGTTGCAACTATTTCCTCAAAATCCTTGATGTTCAAATAGGGGTTCTCATTTTCAATTCTGTGGAACATGGGAAGTAGTTGCAACATCCCTGGCTTAACTAGGAAGCGATGAGCTTGAACCGATAAAAGGATGTATGTGGGTGTAGTGCTACGGGTTGGTTGAAGGAAATCTCTCATTGACCTCATTAAAGGATTGATGAGCACATAATATTTCATATTTTAAGACCTTCTTGCATGCATTTTAACTCAACTTTTGTATTTAAATACTTAGATAGCCAAAGTTGTCAGTAATGTTGAAATTTCGATGTTCTAGGTAATTAAAAAATAAATGATGAATTTTAGAACATTGAAACTATGTGTGGATGTGAGATGAAGAGATGGACACATTATATGAGGATTTAGAGGCTTAAAAGTGAAAGAAATCAAGGAGTTATTGGTGTTTTGTAACATAGGCATCATGTAACACCCCAAAACACACCTTGGAAGCATTACTAACTAATCACCCTTCACATTATGAGAGCACTAAATAAATCCAATAATAAGAAAATTTCATTCCTCTAACATTGATACTTTAACGAAATTCGGGCAGAGTCTCCTTTGTACAGGAAGCCCTACCCAAAATACCACATGTACAATTATACTACAATTGACCTCACAGGGTCCACATATGCCTAGCTATTGACCACACCAGGTCCATTTATCTCTCATAAAATAAACTTCAATTCATCATATATCATATCCATAATGTCATCCCAAAAGAATATGCCAAGCCATGACCGCAATATCAAAAGAATATGCCAACTATGGCATCTACATCTCAAAAGAATCAAAATACATTTGCAGCGGAAAAAAAAAAGACTAGCCTTTACATGATCTCAAGGTAACTTTTCTAGTCTAGTACAAAAGAATTTATAACTCTAAATGTCCACCTCTGGATCTAGATTCCCCTCGGGTGGAACCTCCTAATGTGTAGGCTCCTCGACTCTCAATTCCTCCTCAAGAGTATAATCTGAAAAATATTTAACTGTAGGGGATAAGCACAAAACTCTGTAGCAAAATCTTCCCAAACTCATACAAGGTTTAGAAATATGTAAAACAGGTCGGTTTTATTTCGCAAATAGCATATACAACATTTTGATGTAAAATAGGGACATTTTAAACAGATCTCAAGTTTAGGTAACAACTGTAATTTACTGAATAACTGGAACTCATACACCATTAATAATACATTCTGCCATAAACCGTTTTTCACAAGTTCTTGAGGAATCTCATACTTCTCAAAACTCTTGTAGAAACCATTTCTGGTAGAATGAACAATTACTAACAAATACCTTCATGAAAATATTATAAACATGTATCTCTACTATGATGTAAGACAATCCACATGAATCGACACATTGAGTAATATCTAGGCCCCCCCCACACACATAAATCCTCGCAAGGATATCAAACTTCGGGAAGGGCGTCTATCGACTACATTGTCCCATACCAATGCACTGGCAATAACGAATCCAACCCAGGTATAGTATACTAATCCCCATACACGGCACCCGTGAGCAAATAGTAGTTAAGTCCTTGCAAGGCACCAATCCCACTACGAGTGGTAGGAAAAAGGCCAACCCACACGGAGCAAGCAACATCTACCCACCCTACTGATGAGCACATAATATTTCACATTTCATGGCCTCATTACATTCATTATAACTCAAATTTTGCATTTAATTACTTAGTGTTAGCCTATTTTATGAATAATGTTGAATTATCGATGTTGCATGTTTTGATAGCTTAAATATTAGATTTTAGGACCTTGCAACTATGTTGGATGTGTGGTAATAGCATGGACACAATAAATGAAGAATTAGAGGCTTAAAAGTGAAGAAATCAAGGAGGTATTGGTGTTTTGGAACAAAGGCACCAGCTGCCACATCACTGGGAAGCACGGCCTCGGTTGTCCTCAATTTTGACCATGATATACTCAGAATCTGGAAAAGTTCAAAACATGAAAGTTGTAGATCTGGATGTCTTCTGTATTGTGTCAAAATTTAAGCTCAATCCAACGGTTAGATCAAGAGTTATTCCATTTCTACCAAAGGTGGTCTAGTGTAGAAAAACAGTACCGGTACCACATGGTACCGGTACCTAGTACCGGTACCACGAACCTTCTGGCCGAAAAACAGCCTGTAACTCAACTTTGAGGCTTGGGGGTCCCGCCTACACTTCTCCCACTTACCCCCCAACATTTCCTGACACAAGAGCACGCCTCCCTTACCCTTTTGGAAGACTTGGAAGGCTTGACATTAATGAAGCATGGGAGAGGAATGGGCTGCACATGGGGTTGCAGGCTATCTCTTCCTTAGCCTGTCATGGGCCATCATATCACCTGCCATTGAGGGGAGGCCTGCACACACATTGGCGGACCACCTTGCACGAAAAAGAAAGGCATACACTCCATATATCTAAACAATATTCAGTATTTTGAGTGGGGGGTGGCTATCTAAGCTTAGGAGTAGTTTTAGTTTAGCTCCAATGTAGAAGATGATGAATAGTGATTAGAAATTTATATTTCTGCATTTTCTTCTTCATTTCTGTTGTAGTAAGCTTTAATACTTTTGTAATCTTTAATCCTTACACCTTAATGCCATTTATTTCAAGTTCATTTCAAGTTTAGTCTTGCACTTTACATTTCACCATTGTTATGTTATGTTTTCTTCATTTCTTGCTTTAAAATGGGTATTGTATTTCTTTCTTCTTAGTTTAAGTTTTCTTGCTTTAAGTTATGTTCTAAGCTTTAATTCTTCATTATGTCCATTTACATTATGCTTGTCTTTCCATTAAGTATGAATAGTTAGATTTCTAGTTGGCTAATTCAAGGGGGACCTCTTCTTGGATTTTCCATTTCAACTCATTCTCTTTCTTCCCTTATGAGTCCAATGGTTCGGTTTGACGGGGTTGAGAGTGGATAAGTTGGTGAGCCTTTGATATCCCGTAGGCCTAGCCACGATTTTTGCTTAGATACTCACCAATCTTGTCCCTAGCTTCCCCCAAATCAATCGTTCATTCATGCTCTATCGGAAAAGGGATTGGGGTTGAAATGGTATTCCTATTGGAGTGACTTCTTGGGTTTGTCAATATTTGTTTCTTATTGCATTTTCATTCTCAAAACACAACCCCAAAACATAAACAAAAGATTTTACATTTTCTTTACCTTTTTACAAAATCACTTTCACAAAACTCCCTTTTCTTCCCTGAGGAGACGACCTTGGAATACTCTTCCAAGTAAAACACCGACCATGAAAGACTCCTTACGATTGGGGAGCAATTTTGTGCACATTTCACATTTCATTTCACATACATTTTGTTCATTCTATTTTATCACCATCATTTCGTTGTTCCATCTCTTGCATCATCCTGAGGGAGAGTGACACTCCCTTCTCACACACATCATACACATGCTAAAGGGTGATGTTTAGAGGTTAGGAACGACAACCGCAATCAACCAATCATTTTGGCGCCGTTGCCGGGGAAGGTTAATCGTCGAGTCGAGGGTGATTTTAGACG
>JAHQCQ010014336.1:0-11495 GCA_023539305.1 Ilex asprella | reverse complement strand
AAGATGAAGATGAAATGAGGGGGAGAGAGAGAAGATTGAGAGGCATTGGTTTTTTTTTTTGGGAACATGAGGAGGGTTGGGTTTATTTTGGCTTTAATTTTGAGAGATAAAAATGACATAGTTGTGATTTTGGAGGATAAAAGTGAAAAAAAAAATATTTTTCAAATATGCTCCACTTTTTAAAGTAGTACAGATATGGAAAGACAACAAATGTAGACACAATGTTATCAGAACCGGACCGGTCATCGAACCGGCGAGGGGACCGGGTCAATGGTTTACTGGTTCAACCGTTGGGTCAATTGGTTGAACCGGGCATATAATAAAAAAATAAAAAAATATATATAATAAATATAAAACATATTAATTTAACTAAAAAATATAAAATGTCTAAAATGCACCACCATAACCCCATCCTCTCCCAGTAAAAAAAAAACCAGGATCATATCCCTTACCCACCCACTGTTTTAGCAAAACCACCAACCATAACCCCATCCTCTCCCAGTAAAAAAACAACCAGGATCATATCCCTTACCCACCCCTCAGTTTACCCAAGTCGCTGCCGCTGCCACTGCCATAAACTATTCAGACAAGTTCGTAAAAGAGAGAGAGAAAGAACCAGATCCTCTCTTCATCGAGAGAGAGAGAGAGAGATGGGCATACCTCCAAATCAGTCCAACTTCGTTGCCTGGTGTGAAGTGGTGTTCAAGATCAGCCATGGTTGTGACTTGTGAGAGAGGATCTGCAGATGATACAGAGGAAGGCAGCCTGAGCTCAACTGTGGAAGTTTATCACACCTCAACTGTACATTCTCAGATCTACCTTCCATTTCTCTTCTACACTCATCGCCTCTTCATTCCCAAACAAACCCCAATTTTTCAATCCACCCAAAAATTCAAAATCCACACCAACTGAACATGTAAACCCCATATCAACCATCAATAGCATAGAATACCCAAATGGGTATTTCGTGGAATCTCTTTAAAAGCTAAGGTCGTAGTCGATGCAGAGGAAGACAGGCGTAGGAGAGAGGATAACATGGTTGAGATCCAGCAGAACTGTCTTGGTCTTCAAACCGTCCGGTTTTTAAAAATCATCCGGTTCGCGGTTTTTTACAAAAAACGGCTGGTTTTTCGGTTTTTAGCCTGTTGTCTTCCTTATACGGTCAAACTAGAGAACCGGACCGGTGAAGGTCCCGGTTCACGGTTGAACCGGTCCGACCGGCCGGTCCGGTCCGGTTCTGATAACACTGTAGACATGCATAGTGGAATTGGAAATATTAAAATTAGGGCAATAATTTGTTGGTTACATTCATGGTTACAAAGTATACTTTTTTGTTATATTTATCTTAGTCGTCGGTGATCGTTATTTTTTATTTTATTTTTTGGCATCTTTTTGTTGGTGCAGTGATGCCTACAACTTTAGCGACATGGAATGTTGCAATTTTAAGCATATATGTTCTCTAAATTTGGTTAGTTATATTTATACTTTAGGGAAAATTTGCATCTTTAATTGAATTAATGTAAAATTAATGCTCAAGTTCATGGTTTATTTGAATATTGATGATTTGCGCTTATTTTGTGCCAAGAAGGTGTAATACTTTTATGTTAATGATGTAAATTAAACATTAAAATGATGCTAAAAGCTTGCACACATACGCACTCATCTACAACACATATGCTCACATAAGGAACCATGGTTGTAATAGTTGATTTTATATCTTCTTAGTGTTATTTAATTCTTGAGTGCGGAATTGTCAATTTCATGACTTGAATTGTGTGACGCCCTTAAAACTGGGAGTCTTTTCTCAATCCGTTGACCAACTGTTAACCTGCGGAAACACCTGTGAATGCTACATAATCAGTCATCACATCACAACATTCTCTTTACAGAGATCACAATAACTCAAAGTTTGGGCTGAGTTTCTCTTGTACCGGGCACTCTCAAACACATATCCTATATGTGCATTTAATCGCATGACCTATCCAAGATCCAATATACCACAATTTATATTTCATTATTGTCCATTTACATCATCTGAATAAAAGAACACAATTCGAAAGCATGACAAAGCATTATTAAAAATTCAGATTTTTGGAAAACCTACTGGTAGGTTTGTCATCGTCCTACCGATAAGTTTTGCCTGCTGAAAAAGTTCAATCGATAGGTTTTGCCTACTAAAAAAGTTCTACTGGTAGGTTTATCATATTTCTATTGATAGGTTTTGCCTATTTTCGTCCATTTTCATCATTTTTCAATTTCAATTCATTGTAGCCTACTCCATATCAACTCAACATCTTTATAAGGAAGTTTTTAATGTAAAACATGGTTCATACAAGTTTTATTACAATTATTTCCATAGATTTACATGCTCAAAATCAAAGTTTATAAATTTTTTACAAGATGTGTTTTAGAAGCCACAAGTCGACTTTTCTTCATCCTTAAGGCCTCGAATGAGAGTCTTTCACCGATGTATAAGCCGCGCCTGAAATGCTTTCCCACAAAGGGTGAGTCATGCTCAATAAGGTATCTTCTAAAACGGCTACTCCCCAACCTAGATGCATATGAAATGTTCACATGCACAATTTCACAAGCAACAAACATTCCAATTAAGGATATACAAATCAATGATAGCAATTACCATGTCATGTTATGAAATGAGATGAAACTCACTCATGAAACTTAACCCGAGCTATCACAAACTACATTCACCCATGCAATGCCGTGAGTATAAAATTGGACATTCCAAGTCCTTGCCATTGAGGTTGCACATCTAGTGGCCTTTTAAAAATAAATCTTGTGTCTTTGTTGGGTATTCGGATTTTAGAATCTCACCACCGGTTCCGTACACTAGTACACTTTTTTGGACTTGCTCCGACGGAAGTGTATAATCTAGTAACCGGTCTTGCACCCGAGGGAATATCTAGCCCTTCTTGCTATACTCGACACAAGTTTTTCATGCAAATGTGAGACTCTATCGAACCTTAGTCCGATGGTACCGAGCCCACTTATAAACCACCAAGGATGGTGTTTGATTTAAAGACATGCACACACCCACACTCATGTCTAATGCCTACGAATGTGATGTTTCCGTGCATATGCAATATATGAACAATTGCAATATCAATATCAATATCATATACATATGTAATGAATGTCATATGAACTATTTTAACCACATTTCAACACATTCTATGACTAATTATATCCAAAGCATATAATTTTTCATAAGTCATCACAATACTAATATATCATAAGCATATATCAATATTTACATTCAACAATAATTTTCTCAAGCATGCTATAATAATCTATGCAATAACACACTTAATTTCACATAGGAATTTAGTCAAACACCTTCAATGCACCAAATTATGTAGTCACATAAAATGCTTAATTTCATCATATAACTTAAGAAATTATATTAAGTAATTTCTACGTATTTAATTCAAGATAGAATTTATTCTACCCATTTCTTACACTCATTTCATCAATTTTATAACAATAGACAAATGTTATATACATCTAACAACCTACACATTCCATATCACAAACCTAGGTTGAGAATAAACCTAGTTAGGATAAAAAAAAAAACCTACCTCTTGAAGCGTAAAATAATCGTAGGAAGCTTCAAGAACCCGAAACAAGCTCTAATCCAATATTTTTCCAAAAAAATCGTTTTTGAAACTTCGGTGGAATTCGTCCTTTTTGGCATGATCGCCTAGCCCACGATGAGGAGATTGACTTTTGTTCTTGACACGTGTTGATTTGAGCGACCGAAAGACATAAATCCTAGAGAAAAGTTTGCAAATCTCTTTTTTACCTCTATTTCTCTCTCCAATGTAACCTAGCAGAAAGAACAGGGAGAAAATATTATTTTCTCCCCTATTTATATCCTTTAAATGTTTGGTCCTCATCGCTACATATTCCTCATTTTCGAGTTCGATTTTGTCTCGAAACAATTCCATTTAGTTTCGGTTCAAGTTCAAAATAATTTTATTTCAACTAGCTTTAAATCATTATCCAATTTTCAAAATTTAAGTTCGAGGTTCGTTTTTTAGGTCACTTTACACCCAGTCGTCTAGTAAAACGTGAAAAATCTGACTATCTCAGAATTCAACAAAAATTTACAGAGTAACTAGATTTCGCAAGACGAATCCAACGGTGAGGTCCGTTTCATCATACGGATTTTTAAAAAATTCAGGTTTTCAACCCGTACCATAATGACAAATTATCATTTTGTCTTTTTTTTTTATAAAAATTCAAATTTACTTGAATTTTACAAATTGCATTTGTTCTAGGAGCTATGTTGTAGAGAATTGATTTAATTGGTCATTAACTTTTTCATGGTTGTTGTTTTGTTCTCTAGGGTTGGACTTCTGTTGAATTGGTCACGGAGATTACTTACATGCCTCTTGCTTGTGGCAATATATATGAACGACGAGTGTTTTAGTCGGTATTTGTTTGAAACTATAGTTTTAAATTTATGTTTTTGAATCTATCTTTGCAGCAACTGATATATTTATAGACTGAATTTAGACACGAGTATTAGATAGTATTAGGGGTGTCAATCGTGTCGTATTGTATCAATTTCGTGTCGTATCACTTTCGATACATGTCAGGTTCGTGTCAATATTTGTGTTAATAAAAAATTATTTAATTTGACAACAACTAATATAATACTATTTTAAAATTTATAAAAAATTATAAAATTCTTATTTTCTATCTACAATACTCGTTAAATAATTATTTTCTATCTACAGTACTCATTAATCGTGTTATTCATGTCGAATCTTAATTTGACCCATTTATTACCCGTGTCAACTAATCGTATTTTTTTCGGGTTCGTGTCAGGTTCGATTCGAGTCGGGTTCATGTTCGAGTAAAAAATTGACACCCCTAGATAGTATTGCAATATCACACAATAAAACACAAACAAATTATCATTACAACAAAAGGAAAAAAATTCTAAAAGAGAATAGGCCTCAAATATAGAAGTAGTAGCCATAACTCGTGCCTAAATTCGAGTCCAAAAAATTAATTTCACTGAATAAAATAATAATGTTTCTTTCCTACTATCCATTAATATTTATAAAATCGATCGCATTATATTTAATTGCATAATTTAAAATTAATTTCTATCAATTATTTTTTTAAAAAAAATTATCAATTTTCTTAAAATACATGACCTCGACAAAATATCAACACGTGTAAAATAAAAATTGTATTGAGCCAAAAAATTATCAAAAATTAAATGATTTAACTAGTTATAGAAATAAGTGATGTGATAGAAATGAATGGAAAAAATATATGAGAATAAGATTCAAACTCTTCCCTTGTCATATAGATGATATGTTAAAAAGTTTTATGCGGCAAAGAATTGTTTGGTACGATGGAAAATGGAAGGATAGAAAGTTGGAAGTGTAGATAAAACATCATATTTGATAAGGAAGAAAAATAAAAAAAAATGAAAAAGTGGATCGATCAACTTTCCTTCAAACTCAATAAAAATTCATCCCACCAAAATTGGGAGAAAAAGTAGATGAAAAATTAATTATGTATATTAAAATTTATGTTATTTACCTATATATTTTTTAACATATTCGTATATCATATTTATCTATTACACATTATGTATACATTAATATGTCTCTATATTTTTTTTCATCATTTTACTTTTTCATTCTACCAAACAAAAAAAAATCAATCATTCCTATTTTACATCCCTCCTACCAAACGCAAAAAAAGGAAAGAAGGATTTTTCTCTTGAATGATGGAAAGTATATTACTCTCACCTTCCATCCATCCATTTTTTTCATCCACCCAACCAAACTCACCATAAGTATTCTAGAGTTTTTTTATGAACCTACTAGGAATGCAATTCGGGCATGTTGGGCGGGTTGAGGGGTCAACCCTAGTCCAATCCTAAGTATATAATTCTCAACCCTAACTCTAACCCGATCTCAACACGATGTACTCAACTCGAATATTGCCCAAGTTTAATTCAGGCAGGTTCGGGTTAAATTCGAGTTATGTAATTCGGGCAAATTTCAAGTTAGAATTCGGATTGGGTTCGGGTTATGTAATTTGAGCTAATTCGGGTTAGAATTCCAGTTGGGTTCAAACAAACCCAAAATCAGTCTGTTGTTCTAAACTTAGTACATACTACATAGTATTTTACCTAAAGTAACAATCAATAACTTCAATCAATTGTTTAACATAAATATCATAATATTTAAAGCATAAATATCAATGTTTAACATAAGACTGAATCAGAAGATTGATCTCTAGTGTTTTAACTTGTAAGTTATATTGCTATATTTATTTTAAATATGTTCGAGTTGAGCCAAATTTAGATATTTGGGTTGAGACCAATTTGGAATTCAGATTGAACCCAGCAACATGAGGTCTCTATTCAAGTATTGTCCGAATTCAAATCAAGTTGGTGTTTTGTTACTCAAACTCAACCCAAGTATTAAAAATTTCAACCCAAATGCAATTTTTCCCAAGTTGGGTTCAGGTTGGGCTGTCCAAGTTACACCCTTAAGTTCTACTAGGGATAACTCGTGCTTGAAAATACAGTGTAACGTAAACCTAATAAGGTCATGAGGTAAGTGAGAAGTAATGGATTAAGGGGGGAGAAAAATTCAATGAAAATAATTTTGAGAGAAATGTTGATGGATTTGGATGAGTCCATTATAGGTTGCTGAACAGGAAACCTTGACCCAACTTGAATACAACTTAGATTACCAAAAACTATGTTGAGGCTTGGGAATCTTAATGGCTAAGGTGGCTGAGGTCATCCCATAGGTCATTTTTTAAATACTAAATTTGTCAATACTTCGAGCTACACTTATTAATTAATTGAATCGGAATTTCCAAGATGGGGCAGCATTCGAATCTTCGACATTTATATCCTAAGAACTCTCCAACCAGTCTTGGATTAATGCATTACAATAACACATATTGAATACAATAATACTACACTGACTAAATTTTGAGATTAAATTTGGAGTTCAAATGACATGACAGCATATTATTTGTAATTTTTATTTGGATCCAAATGACATAACACTAAATAAAAAAACCCTAGTCAATTACTATATTATTTGGACTCTAAATTTAGTCCCAAAATTTAATCAGTGTACATTACTCTATTGAATATTAAGCTTGTGTTGGTGGGCAAGTTATTAGGTTGATGATCACTCTATATAAAGAGAAATCAACACTGAAAAGCAGCATTAAATTGTTTCTGGAAGTGTTAGCAAAATAATCACAATAGAATTAAAACAGATAGCTTTGATCGTGTATTTACTCTCCTTAAAGAAATTATGCCCCCACTATGTTGTTGCTGGGTTTATGGCAGATTCCTCAAAGATTAACAAAGCCAAACAGAATTTTAGATAACAAATTCTAAAATTCTCCCAAGAACAGAATAGAGAAACGTTTTTGTTGTGTATATGGTGAAAGATTTGTACATGTATTATAATATTTCAGAGATATAAAAGACATGAGACACAACTCTAAGCCAAGAGACACGAGACACAACTCTAAGCCAAGAGACATGGGATACAACTCTTGGGCATTTATTAATTATTTAATTATAAGCTTCAAGCTCAGAATACAAAATAATTAATCTCGGCCCAAGCTTTAAGTCCAAGATGACCCAAGTGCCCATCTTTTGATTTTAAATATTATTTTATTTAAAGTCTAATCAAGGACCATTGATTTAAAATATTTAGAGCTTCTCTCCAAATTTTTCCATCATTCAAATTTATAAAATTTGGTGTGTTTCTTCTTTTAAATTCTTACACTTCCTTTCTATTTTCTAATGTAAGATACATTACTAGCCATTTCTAGCAGGAAGTGTACGCAAGAACTTTTTTTTTCTTTTTCCAAACTGTACGTAAGAACTGAGAGAGCTAGTGTTTGCAATGGCAGAAGAAGTGAAGTTGATTAGTGTTAAGGGAAGCCCATTTAGCCGCAGAGTAGAAACTGCTCTGAAAATGAAGGGTGTCCAATACGAATTCATAGCAGAAGTCAGAAGATCTGTCAAGCAAGAGTCCTCTTCTTCTCAAGTACAACCCTGTGCATAAGAAGATTCCAGTTCTCTTGCACAAAGGAAAGCCAATCTGTGAGTCTCTTCTTATTATTGAATACATTGATGAAACCTGGAAAGACACTCCCATCTTGCCCCAACATCCTTATGAGAGAGCCCAGGCACGTTTCTGGGCTAAGTTCATGGATGACAAGGTAACACTTATCTCTTTTTTTTTTTTTTTAATTTTATAAAAATCTCTTTTTGTCCAAGTAAAAATAGGTGTCTTTATTCGGATTCAAATCAGGTCCAATACATTTTCCCTTCAATTTTTATAATGTATTAGTGAAAAACCGACCTATATAGAATGGATCACACTAGAATGCATGGTAGTGGATTAACAAAGAGAAAAATAGAGAAACAAAGCATAGGAGAGATTTTTTGTTCACTTCCTCAAATTCCAGTATTAAACTTGTTCATATCGTAGAATATTGAGAGTTGTTTCCTTCAAGTATATATGGGATGGCCGGAGCTAGCTTAGGCCCGTGCCCACCCTGAATTTTTTATTTTTCAAAAATTACTTGCATAAAAATTTAGATTTTAATTTTATCGATTTAAAAAAAAAATTAAGTACCTACCCTAAGAAGATTTTCTGGCACCGCTCCTCTATGGGATGGGATTGAACTGGAATTATTATAGTGCAGTCCATAACAGTACCATATTTTGTATATGCTTTAGAAAATGTATCTGAAACTTTGTCTAATATCCATATGATATTTGAAATGGACGTTTGATATGATGTTGAAAACGACTAAAACTCTCGTTCTTTCATTTCCTTTCAAAACTAGGTCGAGGTATTCTGGTAATCTCCAATAGTAATACTAATTATTATCAATCTTCTATTACATATTACATTGGATTGTTTGTTATTGTGCATATGTCTAGGTAATGTAGGGCTACTATTAACTCGACGAGAAATTATATATCACTGTCCAAAACAAAAATGATATCATTTAACTAATTTAGTTTAATTTCATCGCTTTATACTCAAATAAAACACACCCTAAATGTAGAATTTGTTTGTTCAGAGCTTGCAACCACTGTTTAAGTCTTGCTGCCAAGGAAGAAGCAAGCGAGGTGCTGAAAATTCTGGACAATGAACTCAATTACAAGAAATTCTTTGGAGGAGACACCATTGGACTGGCGGATTTGGCTGCAAATGTCATAGGATATTGGTCCATAATCCTCCAAGAAGTAACTGGAGTTGAGGTTTTGACAAAAGAGAAATTCCCAAAACTATGGGAATGGACTAATGAGTTCGTCAACTGTAGCATTATCAAGGAAAATTTGCATCCTAAAGATGAACTGGTCGCCTCCTTCCAAGCTCGGCTTCAAGCTGTTGCTCCCAAATAAATAACACCCGGAAAATAATTGTGACCTAATTTGTAGACCTAATTAATTAGGTCGGTCCTTGTAACTTGCTGATGTTGTATCTGCTCTACCCGTAGACCATGAATTTGTATAAAACAAGATTATGCAGAATCACATGGCCTGAGGCCACCCTCCTACTACGTGATTTCTATGTATGTTGCATATGTAAGGTTTGAATTATGAATGCATGTTTGGGTTCAGCCCGTTTATGTTGTAAGTGTGCATTAAAGGTTTATTTTTCTTGTTTTACTATGTAAAAGTCATCTACTTTAGTAGATGTTCATCATTGTACTGAGCTTTGTTTATGTATCAGCTTCCCATTAGTTACAATGCTTAGAATTTTTGTTTTCTTTCTCATTTTCTTAATTTTAATTTAATTGAAGAAATAATTAAAAGTAAAACATCAAGTACAAAAATGAGTAATAAACTCTGATACAGGGTAGTACGATTCAATTCAACATTTTGTTCATTTAGGTTTGATTATGTTTGTGTTTCATAATTTGGATTAGGCTTAGTTGGTTGAACTGAATTGCTGATTTTGATCCCAAAAAAAAAAATGGTTGGTGCAGTTGAAGTTTAATTGCAATTAACTTGTTTTGAGATCCACCCGCTCAAGCAGTCTTTTTTCCAAGTTTGGTTATCTGAGATTTCACCAATCTCCAATTTTAAAGTTTCCCCCATTGTACTTGTTGGCTATACTTGTTCGAATATAATGTTTTAATCTTTGTCTATATTTGAAACCAAAAATAAAATAAAACTTTGTGATTATTTATTTATTTTTGCTGGTAGAAAAAAAGTGGAAGTAAAAGATAGCGTCCAAACACCATCCTGATAGGCCGTCGCTGGTGGATCGTGAGGCTCTTGACCGCACCCATCACTTCTGTCGAGAATGAACATAGCTAGGATAGCATAGTGATTAACTACTGAACCTCAATATGAATCCAATATTTGAATCTCCAACATCAGGATAGAAGTTCGACTGATATCCTCATTAGAGCACCCTAGTCGATGGTCTTTATTCGCTTACTTGTACTGGAAAAAGAAAAAATTATTCAAATTATTCATTGTTTAAATTTTTGTAAACTATACCATGTATTATTGTTGGGAAAATAAAAATTATTTATTTATAGTTTTAGGATTCAAGACTGATGGCTAATCACAACTTAAACTAACAAGATATCTATAATATAAAATAGGATGGCTTCCACAAGTTGATCCTACGATCTCAAATTCATTCATTTAACGATCAAAAATTATTATTTTTTTCCTTAATATTTTCTCTTTCAAAAAGTCAACGATTACGGCTGATCTTGTAACACATTCTACGGTCTCAAATTTATTCATCTAACGGTCAAGAAATTATAATTTTTTTCTTAATATTTTCCCATTCTCGAAAGTCAACGATTACGGCTGATCTTAGAACACATCCTACGGTCTCAAATTTATTCATCCAATGGTTAAGAAATTATAATTTTTTCCTCAATAATTTTCTTCAAACATATCGACAATTATTGTTGATCTTGAAATACATGATTTTTTCTTAAATAATAATTAAATTGATCAAATTTTCTATTAATATCATTGTAACATTTCGAATTTCTATAAGACACAATGAGATTAAAAAAAGTTCATCAATTTAAGATAGAATAAAAAATAAAGGCGTTGTTTAACACATTTATATTGAATATAATTAATTTTAATTTTATTTATTTAATTAATGATCTCAAACTAACATGCCTTACAAATATCTTGAATCAAAAGTTCAAGACTAATTTTTTTTATCTCTTAAGAAAACCCAAGCTAATTTATTTTTATAAATTAATAATTTTGTAATAGCTTGTACTAATTAAAAAAAATTATAAATGATATTTGTAGATAATTTTTTGATGCAAAATATTTTGGCAATATACTCTTTGATAAATTAAATTTATAGTTTGTATTAAATTTAATTCGATTTTGATTACATGTATATAAATTAATATTTTTTTAAGTCAGTCTGTAATATAAAACAAGACGGCTTCAACAAGTC
>JAHQCQ010014335.1:0-11501 GCA_023539305.1 Ilex asprella | reverse complement strand
TCTATCATCTAACTCTCTCTATATATATCTAATCTTATACTCTCTCTCTCTCTCTCTCTCTCTCACTATTATCTTATTTTTTTATGTTCCCTTGTGTTATTTTTTTTATTATTTATTCCATAAAACATATGAAACTACATGCTATGTAATTATTTATTCCATAAAACTAATTCAAAATTTGTATATATCCAATGACATGTATTTTTCCCCTAGCTTCTTTGATTCAAGGCCTAAATTCCTTTAGAATCCCCATGGACAATGGTTTTTATAAAGATTATTTTTGTAATTTTTTTTAATATTTGCTCTATTTTTTATATTTTCATTATTCTCTTTTGTGGGTGTAGGTGTGGATGTAAGTGGGCGATAATCGTGGTGTAAAATTTGATATATATTTTTTTGTCTTTTAGGATTGTGTGGCGCGAGTTTTTATCCTTCTATAAACTTCGTCAGACAAGATTTTTAAGCCATTTTGACAATTTTTTGACATTATTTTTTAGGGTAAAAAACATGGGCACCCCCTGAGTTTTGGTAATATTATACGGATATCCGCTGACATTTTACAAATAACATGGAGACCTCCAAAGGTTTGAAATTTATTGCAAAAAGACCCCCTCCATCTCTCTTCTGTCAATGTTGTTAATGGAAAGTGATGATTTTATTTCAAAAAACCTTATTATTTTCATAATTGCCCTTCTCCAAATTTAGTATAAATAAACTTAAGATTAAATTAAAATTTTAATAAAATCAAACAAAATTTGATTTATTACCCAAAAAATTGATATAATTAGTACCCCAAAAATTGATTAAATGAATTTCAATATTAATTTCATAAGAATAAAAATTAATTCAACAAATTTGAATATTAATTTAACAAAATTAAACGTCAATTTGATAAAATTAAATATTATTTGTTATTGATCAAATCAACACAAAATTGACCTTAGATTATATTTTTGATAATACTATTAATTTTTTAAAAAATTTTTGCTAACTTTTTAATTTATTTTCACGTATTTTCATATGAATCAGAAATTTTTGAATTTTTCAAGAGGAGATGAGCAATTCTCTTAAAAAAATAAAAGTGGGGAGTGAACAATTAGTTTGGGTTAAGTATGTGTGGTCGAATCTTAACCAAAAAAAAATTTATCACATGATATAATAAGAGGGAAGATGCTATGCTATAAAAAATCTGTATTTAAATTTTATGGGCTAAAATATAAATTTTTAGTTTATATACAACAATTTTTTTTTATATAATTTAAGGTCAATTTCATGTTGGTTTAATCAACACTAAATAATATTCAACACAAAATAAACCTTAGAGTGTAAATTAATATATAATTTTATAAAAAATGACAATTAATTTTGTTCAATTTATATTCAACTTTGTCAAATTAATATCAAATTAATTTTTACTGTTATCGAATTAATATTAAAATACATTTAATCAATTTTTTGGGTATTAAATTATATCAATTTTTTTGGTATTAAATCAAAACTGTTTTCATTTTAATAAATTTTTAATTTTCTGGATACTAATGTTGGAGAAAGGCAATTATAAAAATAATAAAAAAAAATTGAGATGAAAACATCCCTTTCTATTAACGGAAGGGAGGCAGAGGGGGTCTCTGCTCAACAAATTTCAAATCTTAGGTGGTTTTTGTATTATTTATAAAATGTCAGGAGGTATTCGTATTCTATTCTCAAAACTCAGGGGATGTCCTTTTTTACCCTATTTTTTAATTAGATATTAATTCATTATTATTTTATCTTAAAAACTTAAATTATTGTATTTATAATAAAATAAGTTATTAGTTAGGAATGTTTGTTACTAAGCAAAAAGAAAGAGCAATGCTATTATGACCTAATTTATTGAAATAATTTGCTGACCTAATTCATTGTGACATTTAGATTGACTGCAGATCTCATCAAACATTAAAATTTAGTGTTGATCCAATAATTCCTATGAAGCTACATCATTATGTCAGCAAATTATGTCAAATTTTTAGGTTCAAATAGCATAATTCAAAAAGAAATGTGTAAGGGTGTGTTTCTGTGTATATTTATATGCAAAGGATTGAATATTTGGTAATTAAATTTATAATTATATTATACCATTAGGGGTTGATTCATGCATTTTATAAAGAGCAATGCAATTATGACCTTATTTACTGACATAATTTGCTGACTTAATTTACTATGACTTTTGGATTGACTGTAGGCCTCATTAAATATTGGAACTTAGTGTTGATCCAATGATTCATATGAAACCACATCATTATGTCAGCAAATTAAGTCATTTTTTTTATTTCTGTATATTTAAAGATTGTGAATTAAATTGTGTTCTATTAATATTTTTTTTGCTTGAGGTATTTATTAAATGGGGAATAAAGTGGATTAGAAATATGATGGTTGAGTTTATAATTATGCTGTGTTATTGGATTGAGTGATGGTAGAGGTCATAAATTCGTGAGTCTTATAAATAAGCAAGATTTTATTTATTATTTAAAGATTATGATGGGACACTTCAGAGATTCCGCCAAAAGACTGACACGTGTCCTCGGCGCCGAGAATCACCAGGAGCTGGGATGCTGCCATGTGTCCTTGGTGCTAAGGATCACTAGGAGCTGGGATACTGTCACGTGTCCTCGGCACTGAGGGTCACCAGGAGCTGGTGTTGCCACGTGTCCTCGACACTGATGACACCTCCATTTCTCATGCCATGACACGTACACTGAGATCCAAATCATTGAGACGAGGGAGAGTAACTGACAACTGTCGTCACTTGAGATCATAACTGTCTATTCATCATTAACTTGCTTTCCCAAAGGAATGAGGATAAGGGAAAGGACAAGACTAGAAGCCAAAAGGTGTGGAACACGTGACATAAAATGCAGAATTGAGTGTCAACGAACGAGAAGGTCCTTGCTGACGCGCTTCTATCCCAAAATGGCATTTAATAAATTCCCGAAGATGGAACGTCAATGATGGATTGGGAAGCCTAGAAGAAGGATCATTAAATGCTAAGGAGCTCGAGCATTTAATGTCTGTGATTAAAAGGAAGAGCATTAAATGCTCGGAAGCCTGAACAATTAATAACAGGGTCTCCCCTAAGCAAAATAGGATGTGATCTGTCCAATGACTATGTCCTACCTACTACCTCCCAAATGGACCAACGAAGGACCTCCTCTTGACATGATCCACATGTCAGTAATTATGACCCCATGAAGGTATAAATAGTTGTAAAAAATTGAAGACAAAAGTATGCAAATCCAATTCTCAGAGGTAAATACAAGGTAAATATGACTTTCGAGATAAATACGAGTTCACCAAGGGAGAGAGTTGTCTTTTCAACAAGGAACTTTTAGTTCATTCCAGGGAGAAAACCCACCAAACTAGTCTGAGTATCGGGGTTGGAAGGGGTACCCCCTTAGCCCTTCAACTTGCTGCTATGATTAAAGAACGGTTCGGAGATTGACTACGGCAATTAGAGGAGGACAATGTGAACATCCTAAATCGACTCGATGGATTTGCACTCTTTGGTAGAGGATCTCCAGACTTGCGACAGTCACAGGAGGTGGGAGCCAAAGACTCGAGGAACTGCCTGAGTGGCAGAGTGGGGAACTCCAAGGCTGCGAAGTGCCCGAGGGCCAGGGGACAGCGCCCAGAGGTCCTAACCAAGAAAACTAGATCCTTGGCTTGGAATGAACTTCGTCGAAAGTTATCCAGACCAAGGGACGTGGAGGAGTCCGAGGAGGGGTTAACCCTCTCTGTGCAAAATGCAAGAACTAAAGGGCACGATGACCGATGGTGAGGAGGTGGAGGGATGCGCCCCAAGTAGGAGGGAGACCTCAAGGTACGGTTAGAGTCCATGAGAAAGGATAAGACTATCCCAGAAGACGACATAGATGACAAAGGTATTCTGTCACCCTTCACTAAGGGTATTGTGGAATTGGAGGTGCCAAAGAAGTTTACGGTACTGAGGTTTAAAGTTTATGATGGACGTTTTGACCCAGAGGCTCACCTCAAGCAATACAAGTAGATGATGTCCTTATACCACTTAGATCACCGACTGTTATGTCAGGTGTTCTCGGCGAGCCTGAGAGACACTGCTATGAACTGGTTCAAAACCCTTTCAGCAAACAACTTAGGGTCTTGGAAGGAGCTAACTAGGCAATTCTCTACCCGATTCATTGCAGGAGCAAACACCTTAAGGATGTTGGGTCACTGCTGACCTTGAGACGGAAGGAAGGTGAAACACTCTGTCAATACGCCACTCGCTATTGAGATGAAGTGAATGAAGTGAAGGGATGCTCTAAGGTCATGACAGTGGCCTCCTTCAGACTTGGCCTCTCACGGGACACCGACCTTTACAGGTCCTTAACAAGGAAAACATCAATGGGCATGGGCGAGCTGATGGCCCGAATCAATAAGTACTTTCAAATAGAAGATGAAAAGGTGGGGGGCAAAGGGAAGTCTCAAGCCCTAAAGAATTAGGAAAAGGAGAAGGAGTTCTCCTTTGCCAAAAGTAGTATTTCTTTAAATTCATTACATTCCAAGTATGAATTACAATATGTTCTTCCAAGTTGTCAAGACTAATTGATGCACTCTGGGCATATCGTACTACTTTTAAAATAATTTTTGGCATGTCCCCTTACTAATTAGTCTATAGAAAATCGTGTCACCTACATGTAGAATTGAAACATATGGCATACTGGGCCATTAAAGCAATGAATTTTGACTTGGACAAGGTTAAACTCTCAAGAAAACTTCAGATAAATGAATTGGAGGAATTGAGAAATGAAGCATATGAGAATGCTAAAATTTCTAAAACCAGGATGAAAATTTTTCATGACAAAAATATTGTGCGGAAGTCCTTTGAACCTTCTCAAAAAGTCCTGTTGTTTAATTCAAGACTCTACCTTTTCCCTGGTAAGTTGAAGTCAAGATGGACTGGGCCTTACATTGTTAAAAAGGTGTTTGACCATGGAGCAATAGAAGTGAAAAACCCATCAAACGGTAATATCTTTACTGTTAATGGTCAGAGGTTGAAACCATTTTTAGAGGATTTTGTTAAAAATGTGGAAACCATTAATTTAACGGAACCATATTATCCCTCCGAGAATCGCGCCTGTTGACACTCAAAAGGATCGGATCAGACAGATACCCGACCCGATAACACGCCTTTATGAGGCCCCCTATTTTCTCTCTTTTTCCAGCCATCTCTGTTGCCCCCCACCATTTTTCTTTTTTTTTTCTTCTTTTTTTTCTTCTTCTCCGATTTCTGTTCTTCTTCTTCTTCATCTTCCTTTTCTGTTTCATGTACCAAGACCCAACCCCCAAAAAGCCCCATGACCACACACTCCACAAACACAATCCTACGTTTCCTCCTTTGTGTAGTCTGTGCCTGTAAATTTTTAAATTTTTTGTTATTATTTTTCTTGTTGTTTTTACCATATTTGTGTACCTTGTCTTATATATTGTATGTCTGTGACTGACAGAAGTTAAGGAACCAGATAGTAAGTCTTAAAACGTAGGAAGCACGGATGTTAAACTTTTTTGGTTTAGTCTGGGAAGTCTATGCACTTTTCCTTCAGATGTGCATAATGTGATCATGACAAAAGCAAGACTAGTAAGAAAAAATGAGATCCGAGAACAGTAAGTGAAACCCCTTCGTGGCAGAAACACCTTTGCTAAACGTCGTCGTGCCAAAAGACTTGGTGCCTACAAAAAGTGTGGCAGAGTCTTTCATGAGAAGAGATATAACCAGTGTTCTGAATCAATTTTCGGTCGTGCACTCGATCGATTAGACTGGATAGTGAATGGACAGAGTAAGGATTATCCTGACACGTCATCCTATTCCGGTACTTTGCTTAACCAGTTTAAGCGACGGGAAATTAGAAGAGTCACTGATGGTTCAAATGACACGGAGACAGAGGATGACTCAGATTAGATTGTTTTCTAACAAATTGTGGAAAATTTGTGTTTTGGGGATGAAAGCCAACGGTCTGAATTTTTTGTAAAAAATAAAATTACTTTGTGTTAAAATTATGTGTTTAAATCCTCTTTGATTATGGGTAACATAGTATAGAATTTGTTTTAGTTTTGGATCAACGTTCAAACGACACCCACGTTCGAACGTTGATAGCTTGTAGTACTCTGACTGTGATGAACTTTCTGATGAAAACCAAAGTACTGGAAGCTCAGCTCGTTCGAACGCCAATAGACCGTTCGAACGAGGATAAATGTTCGAACGCCAATAGATCGTTCGAACGTTCAAAGCTTACAGTGCTTTGGCCTCTGACAGAACACAAAAGTACAGGGATCTCCTAATGTTCGAACAACACCAACGTTCGAACGATATTTTAAAATTCTTCTACCCACGTTCGAACGTCGGTAACATTCGAACGTCACGACTCAGACTATAAAAGCTTGCATCATCTTTTTCAGTTCAAAATCCCCAATCCCTCTCGAACTTCCAAAATCATAGATCTCCTTTTCACTCCACAGACCTCAAACCACCCTCAGTCTCCAAAAATACCCAAATTTGACCCTCCCTAACTCATCTCCACATCAAAAGCTTCATCCCCACTAGGGATGTCAAACGTGTCGGGTTAAACGAGTGACGGGTGAAAAATATGTAAACCCGTACACGACACGTTTAACAAATGGGTGAAAAATCTCAACACGAACACGACTTGTTTAATAAATGGGTAACACGACACGGCTCGTTTAACCCATTTAATTTTAAAATAATTATATCAATAAATTTTAATACTCCATTTTTTTTTACTTTTAAGAGTACTTACCTCAAAAAGAGGAACTTTAGTCAAATCTCATAAAAAATTAGACTTGAAGACTTAAAAAAAAAAAGGCAAGAGGTCATTGCCTATTTATAGGCAACTCAATCATCCTCCTCTCCTCTCATTTTTCAATGTGGGACAAAAATAAAAAGCATTGGTTTACCTTTGTCTTTGAAGTGCTCTCTATCTCCCCTCCTTTGTCTATAAAGTACTACTTTACTTTTTTTTTGTATTGATTTATTTGCTTCTTTTTTCTTGCTAATTTTTTTAAAATAATTATTAATTTATTATTATATTAATTTTATTTAAACGGGTAAACATGTGTTAAACGGTTTGACAAGTCTCACCCGAACATGACCCGTTTATTAAACGTGTTAAGCTTGTTAACCCGTTTATCACCTAAATCCGTTAAGATCTCACCCAAATCCGTTTAATTCGTGTCGGTTAATTGTGTCGTGTCGGATTTTGATAACCCTAATCCCCACACCAAAAACCCCAAGCTTTTAGCACTCTCTCAAGACTCAACCCACGTTCGAATGCCATTCCAAGAATGAAACTCCCTACCAGGCGCAATCAACCAGTGAGTCAAGAGCCAAATTTTGTTGAGGAAGTGATAGTAGAGAGAGGGGAAGCAAAGGATAAAGAAATATGATCGGACTTAATTTCGCAGCGCCTTAAAGGCAGAAAGGTATGAGCAATTTTACCATAAACATGCTATAGTCCGTGAAAGAGATATAGTAATAGCTGACTTTGCTAAGATTGGACTGTTAGAGGAGATGGAGCGAAGGAACTGGGTCTGGTACTTGAGAAATGGTAGGAATGTTGTTGTTGACTTGGTGAGGGAGTTTTACTCCAACGCCGAGATCATCAACGGCGCAATCCAGACATATGTGAGGGGAATCCACATTGATGTGGATGAAGCCTACAGTGAGGAAGTGAGGCAAGAAATACCTCAGGTGTAAAACCCAACATATCCCCCAAAGAAAAATGAGGCGATGAATATCATGGGGAAAAAGTTGACTGGGGTGAGGGGCTTTTCATGGTCGGGATGAAATTTTCTGAAACTAGGGGAGTTGACTGATAAGTATAAGATGTTGAATCTGATTGCAGTCTCTAACTATGCTCCCTTGAGACGAACCAATGAAATCTTGCACGACATGGCACGTTTGCTTTATGCAATTGGGAAAGGGCATAGCATCGATCTCCCTTCCCTCATCCCGAGTGAAATGAAAAAGGGGTGCGACGTAAAGAAGAGTGCACTTCCTTTTGGCACCCTAGTGACTGAAATATGCATGGAGAATGAGATCAGGCTAAGGCCCGAGATGAAAATTCAAAAGCCGATGGGGGCACTAAACAAGGGCTCTCTCAAGAGAAATAAAGGACATAGTGGAGCCCCGGCTGCAAGACAAGAGGTGCCACCTTCCTAAGGAAGTGATGAGGTGCAGGAAAAGCTTAACCTGGAAGATATGGAGGTGGAGGCAGAGAGAGAGCAGCTAGACCAGGCAAGCCCCAGCATGCCCCAACATCCTTTACGGGACATCATGCTTAGCATCGAAGCTAAACAGGATGAGATCCTTAGGTTTTTTAAGGGCGGTGGAGCTAGTTGAGTTGCTGATGGTGGAGATGGAGGAGAGTGAGAGGATATTTATGTTCTTGAGTGGAGTTGGGTGTTTTGTTTTGTTTGTTTCTTCCTAGGATGATTTTTCTTTTATGGTTTGTAGTAATGTTAAAGTTTTATTTTTGTTTTGTTTGTGTTGCTATGTCTTTTGTGGATGAATTGAATCATTGATGTTAATGATGAATGATGATATTTTGTGGAATTGAATGACTCAGTTTGTCACTTTTATTTGTATGTATAGATTTAGCTTTATTTTGTTATATGTTAACAACGAAACGGATGTTAGGATTACGTGTTCAAATGACTCAGCACATGATCGGTTTGACACCTCAACCTAACAACCAAGACATATAAAACCTCATGTTGAACCTTGATACTATCTCTATGTTTAAATTGTCAAATTTATAGAAGTTTTTTTTTTTGTCATTCTTAAGGTACAAGGTTATCAAACTTGAAAATGGAATCGCTATATACCCAACAATCTTTGAAACACCCAACATAATCAGTGGAGATGAAAAAAAAAACCATGGTAAGTCTTGAGCTTAACGATGCTTTTGGAGAGAATTTCAACAATTACTCAAAGTAAACTCTTTCAATTCCGATCTCTTTCAATAGTCTCATTAACCTTGCTTTGATTGATGCAATTAAAGTCATCTATGTACATACCCCACATGGAACCCTTGCATATGACACTTGCAGGTGCACATACTTGAGAAAGGATCTTAGGCCACCTTTGGATCGATTTTTAGCCTCAGTCATTTCTTTTTTAAGGTGATAATCCCTAGTTAACCTTACTTGAGCCTTCAACGACTGATTTCTTTTTCAAGAAGCCCATATGAAAACCGAGCAACAAGGACAATAAGATTGACATATCATTGCTATCTAATTTTCTTACACCCTCTTATAAAACAGTACGATACATAAATGCAAGAAAAATAGCAAAGATAATGGTGGCCACTATCCAATAAAAGGAAAAAAAAGTGGAAACAGTCGAAAGAGAAAAAGAAACAAAAAGACAGGGAATTGCCAAGAAAATGAAAAATGGGAAAAATGAAAGAAAGAAATTCCATTCCCAGGCAAAAACTTCGAAATGCCAAACAGAGGTGTGGTAAAATGCATAAAAGAGATAGCTTTTGAAACTCCATTGATGTCATTTCATTAGCCACTGACCTCTGGCCACATTACAACCTATGCAAAGCCCTAATTGATCTCAAATTTGATACATATGTGTGCTGACAATCAGAAGTTAGGGTATGTTAGCTAGGATTTCTTTAATTGCATCAATATTCTTTTATGAGATTATGTCAAGGTAAAGTCTGTTTTCCCAAAACTTCACTCTTATTCTAATTATGCATGAGTTTTTTTTTATTGGCCATTTTCTAATCACATGCCCTGTGAGAGATAAGTCACTAAAGTCAGAGCGATTTGTTTTGCTGAGAGCAATCTGAGAAAGGTTTGTGAAATCAAAGCTATCCATGGAGGGCGAAAAAGTGGAATGTTTGTTATATACCAATTCTTGTTTCTAGAATGATCATCCTACTACTCAGGGAATTCCAAATGTTAATGTGACGGGTGCTAATTTTTGCATAGAGTATGTACCAATGGAAAAGAAATGTAGGAGATAAGTCACGATTGAGGGTTGAATGACTCAACGACCATGATGCTAATTCATTTTTATAAGCAACCTCACATACACATTTGTTCAAACGAAGTTTGTGGGTAGCTTCACTGAAAACCCTCACGAGACAACACTCGTCCACTAGGATAAATCTAGTGGTTTAACGGCTTGTTGCATAAGCTAAATGCAATCGGATGACCTACGAAAAAGGCATTAGAAATAGATTTACATTTAATTGTTGTATTACTAGGGACTAGTAATATCTAAGTTGGGGGGTGTGATTAGTACTCAAATATAGCATATTATTATGCCCTTTTTAGACTAATTATACTTTAATGAAGTTTAAATGATAACATTTCAAGTTTTAAAGTAAAAAAAAGGGTTCAAGGGCAACAAAAGAACATTTGAATGTAATACCAACACATTAGGGAACAAATTGAAAAAGCTTGGAACAAAAAAGTAATGTTCGAACGCCAACTAACGTTCAAACGCTCACAAGAACCAAGCTAGCTGAGACAGAATTTGTTGCAGCCAAGAACCAAAGACTTGAGGAGCAAAGAAATAACGTACGAATGCCAACTCACGTTCGAACGTCCCTTGGAACACTGACAAAGACCAGACTGAAGACATGGCGTGTGGCAGCAAATATATGACAAGTTCTGCATGGAGTGTGGAAGGAGATTTTCACAGAGGACCACAAGCCATTTGACATTTGATTAGTAAGGACAGATCTCATCTGGCGTTTGAACGCCCTTAGAGCAAAGACAGAAGAAATGTTCGAACGCCATGCACCATTCGAACGCTTATAAAACAAAAGCAGCAACAACGTTCGAACGCCAACTCACGTTCGAACGTCCTCGACAGACTGCCTGTAGAGTGGTTGACTTTTCACTTTGACTTAGGCGGCAAGCACTATTTCTTCACTCCCTTGCCTTCTCCTTGCCTATAAATACTCCCATTTTTGGGAGATAAAGGGCAACACTTCTACTTACTGATTTTCTTAGTTTCCTCTTTGGTAGAGAGTTGGGAGGCTTAGACTCCCACTCATTTCTTTACATTCATGTTTACATTTGCTTGTATTAAGAGTTTGAATTTCTCTATTTACTTTTAGTCTTTATATTCATGTTTACATTTGCTTGTATTAAGAGTTTTGATTTCTCTATTTACTTTTAGTATTTACATACATGTTATTATATACATCCCTTTGTTTTTGTCTTTCACTTCCATTGCTTGAGCATCCTTCTTTCTTAGAGGAGTGAAAATCTTCCATTTTTCTAGAGTTTTTTCAAAGCCGTGAAGGGTGGAACGTGATTCACTCATTCTTTGTTGAAGATTGACTCCTTGTTATTGTGCCTTAATTTTGTAGAGTCCTCTACTTAGAGGGATGAGCATCACTCATTTTTCTAGCTTTATCAAAGCCATGAAGAGTAAGTAGTTTCTCATTCACTCTTTAGTAAGAGGT
>JAHQCQ010008837.1:19765-33044 GCA_023539305.1 Ilex asprella | reverse complement strand
CCCCTCCCCATAATAGCTCTTAGAACAATCTTTAATGTGACATGAACGAACATCTTCTAAATTGGGGAAGCATAATAGCAAAAGCCTGAGGTATAGCTCCTTGACCTTTTTTGAACACCTGAGCTACATCACCTTACTTCAAACTCATGGAGTGCCTTGGTGCAAGGTGTCACACCAAGACACTTCTATTTTTCGGCTAAGTCAGTTGAGATGTGACAAGCCACGCACACCTGAAATACCCAACAACCTCGTTGGAAGGCTAGCATGATACTACTTGATCAAATCCTCGAACTAACATAACGTTGTCTCATTCTCTTAAGTAGTTTCTTCTAGTGTCTTGACAAGGTAGTGAGTCCTATTTTTCATAGTCGTTCTTGTAGTCTTGTTGTCAAGGACGGATTATGCCAATTCTGTAAAATGCTTCCTGATTGTTGGAGGAGCACAATGACGAATATTTCTGCTTGGGTCGTCTTGGTCCTCAATTTGTGGCTTTAGGAATGCAACATGAAAAATTGGGTGCAACTTGAGCCGAACGGGAAGATCCAACTTATAAGCCAACTTGTCAATCCTTTTTGTGATGGCAAACGGGCTATCACAGTGTTGGATCAGTCCCTTATGTGCATACTTTCGAGTGATTTTTTTTTTTCAAATCGGTTGAGTAAATTTTAGCTATAGTTATTGAAACTAGTCTAAGTAAATGAAATGCGTATGTAGACTATTAAAAGACAATAATATGAAAGGTACCAGTCAGTTTAAGGATCTCGTATGCTTTATATTGGTTAATTACTGGAAATGTCACATATATTATTGGATAAGTTATGGAAATACCGATGTTTAATTATGATATATTGATATATATACCTTCCTTAACTGATGTATGGTTATATTTATAATATGTTCATGGTTATGAACATCGAGCGGTACTTAATATTTTACACCATACTATCTATTATTATATACTTCATGTATAATACAGTGATGTACGTAATTGAGTGTTACGTAAAAGTCGATTGATTGGTTATAGACGGGTTAAGTCTCGACATATCCAATGCTGATTCCTTGTTGATATATCTTTAGATTCAGTATCAAGTATAGATTCTAACGTGTATAACTTTTTCTTCATACAAGCATTTTCAAAATAAATTCTGAGTTAATAACTCAACACAATTTACAAGCTTTGACAGATTGCTCCTCACAATTTCCAGCAATTTCACACAAAAACCCTGAAAATTCAAACATTACACACATAAAACCCTAATTACGCACAAACCCTAATTTACAGTTTTTAACCGTTTTAACTTACAAAATTTTTTTACTTAATTATTTTAATTCACATACTAATTAGGGTTTATCAGTTATTAGAATCGGATCAGATATTGAGCTAACAAAGAGACTTGATCAATAGTTTACTGGTCTAACCGTTGGATCAACTGATTGTGTAATAAAAAAAATATAATAAAATATAACAACTAATTGGCCTCAGCAATGGGCAGGCCCAGCCTGTTCGTTAGGAATTTTTAAGGCCATGGCCCACTCGTGGGTTGGCCTATTAGGCCAAAAATGAGCTAAATATGGGTTGGGTCTTAACCACCTTTTTATTAAAAAAAAAATTATGTAAAAAAATACAAAAAAAATTATTTTTTTTATAAAAAATACAAAAAAGACATCAATTACATGAAGTTTGTATGAAAAAATATATTAACAAAAAAATTATTCAAATTAATATTAATTTAATTTAACAAATATTCATATACAGTTACAATGTTACATTACAAATTGATTAGTGGGTGAGACTATTTTGTATCATTACAAATTGAGTACATCCTAATTAGGTTGACAGTTATACAATTGACAATCATTTGCAAGTCTCAACCTATAAAAATTACAGATCAAATATCAAATAAACAGTACAATTATGTATCAAATATCAAATATCAAATATACTGATATTCATTGTATGTACACTAATTAACTGATTGTGTATTGTACACAAAAGCACAACAAACAAAAAACAAAAAGAGAGAAATGACAGCTCAACACCTCCTTATACAACCCCCATTCAACTCTCAAGTACACGACATATCCCCTACCTTTCTCTTCTCTGTCTCTCTCTCCCTCTGCAAATCCCCAACATTCATAGCTGTAATGCATCTAACATCATATAGATACTGGAGAGAGAGAGAGAGAGATGTAAAGGATCTATGAAGCAACATCATTAAAAAATTGCTCAAAGGGAAAAACTTCTATGAAGCAGAAATGCAAAATAAAACATCATACAAAGGGAAAACGTTCAATAAACCAAGAATTGAACCATGGGAAAACCCTCAGGAAATACTTTTATTCATTACAACCCATCAGATCTTGGGGCCTCCTAGAAATAACGACACACTGACTAGTGAACAAAAAATTACTATTACACTATGGCTTTGAGAATCCACACCTAGCCACCTTTGCATTCATTCTTAAGTTGAAACAAAAAAAAATATTCCTGAAATTACAATCAGCTCACTACACTACCCGATCGGTGCGTTGGCATATAATAGTGTGAAAAATAGTTCAACTTCTTGTATGTTTCGGATGATTTGGATAAACCTGTTCCTACTAGGTTCTTCAAGCAGTGGTGGTGCCAACTGCACAATGCGGGGCAGAAGTTTGGCTAGTGGCATCCCTGATGACAAACTGCCTTCTGATTGAACCTCTATGTCTTCTACTAGTGCATCCACCACTGTTTTCAAGGTCATATCAACGATATTTCCAAATTCAGCACTGCAAGCAAAATAAATAAATACAATTTGTCAA
The DNA here is from genome assembly GCA_023539305.1 of Ilex asprella. Taxonomy (NCBI): domain Eukaryota; kingdom Viridiplantae; phylum Streptophyta; class Magnoliopsida; order Aquifoliales; family Aquifoliaceae; genus Ilex; species Ilex asprella. The sequence continues at coordinate 30,245 of JAHQCQ010008837.1, read as the reverse complement.
AAATTTAGCAAGTTGAAACAATAATAGTTTGGGTCAGCTTATGTTTAAATTTCAATCTCTCAAGCACAAAACAAATACCATGGTACAAGTTTTACTTGGAAGCATTTTAAGATGATGTCATTTAATGAACTCACAAATATACAATATTTGCAGAATAACTCTTTATATAATAAATCTTATTTCAGTTGATCAACTTACTAAATTCAGCATTTAGAGCAGCTAAAAACCAGAGAAATTTTGGTGTTTAATATAAATTATATACCATTGTTTATCCCCGATACTGAACATAGGTCAGATATGCCAAGTTATTCGACATGAACTTGCTTCAAAACATTCTTTAAATTATCACTGAGACAGCCTCATCTCTGTTTAGAAGTCACATGAGCACGAGTACCACAGCTAGCCGTGGTGAATTACTTGAGGCAAATCAAGTTGTCTCACATGATATATTCCTCTGGAACACAAGAATGCTTGAATTTGCAATTAATAATGAAGGATTGCATTTAATTGCGTTAAGACTCTTCCTCTATCCCTACCAAACCTCAAACTCTATATCTGTGGCCCTAACCCACATTTGAAGCCAATAAGCCACAAGAGAGGCACATTTTATTTGATCTTCATACTTCTCAATTGTTGAATCAGCAAGAAAACAACAGTACCTTGATAACACGGCACGCGTCTCTGCCATAAGTAGGTCAAATTTGGTTGCATGAGAAAGATCTGTACTGTCACTGCTGGAGGATGCAATAAGGTCGTGTACTCTGGCATCCTGTGGCATCAAATAATCCACCCAATGATGAGGATTTCCCATGCTCATGAACGTGTCCAGTATCTGCACAATGGTTTCATGGAGTACAGTAGTGTTGAACAAATCCTTCAACTGGTTCCTGCCAAAAAATGTTCATGAACAATTTTTTTATCAGCGACATCACAAATTCATAATGGATGAAAAAGTCATTACATGAAGAAAGACTGATTCTCAAATAAAGAAACAAGACAGAAAAAAAACAATAAACAGGTTGCATTTCACATACAGATTTCCAATGTGCCCTACTAACAAATGAACTTCTGGGGAAATCAGGAGAAACGCTGAGGTAGCCATTTCAGATACCAGAAAAATTTTAAAGAACCATGTCTAATATCTGCACAATGATTCAATATGGTACAGGAATGTCCAAGAAACCCTTACAACTGTTTTTATGCAAATGAAAATTTTATTAACATTTCAAAATAGTAGTGGCTGCTATTTCATACAATGCCATGCAGTTTCAGAAATTTTTGAAGAAAACTTCATAAATAACTCTCACTAGATGAAGACTTTGCGAGGACAAAGGACCCAATTTACCTACAGGAAGTCCGTAGGAAGTTTTGGAGACTGACTTTAAGGTATTTAATTTGGTTCCATGTCTCGGTTGAAATCTATGGAGCCTGAGTCAAGGTATTTTAAAGCTATCATAGTTATTCAAGACCCCAAGCCAAGGTTTTGTCAGCTTATGGTGAAGGCCCAACAGAAGACACAAAACTGTGCGAAGAAAGGCATATGAGAAAGACAAAGCACGTTGCATTTACCAACATTGGACTAGTTTAGAATATGCAACACAATCTATAAAAAATCCGAAGCAACCTAAGACTTCTTTTAACGTATTAACCAAGAGCCTTATATAAATCAATGAAATGCACAGATATCCTTTCAATACGCAGATGAATTAAAACTAATTGTTGTACCATTAAGACACTGTAAAATATGCAACAGAGAACTAGTCGGTATGTTTTTTCATTTTTCTTTTGTCCCCCAAAGATGTGTATCAACTAAAAAGGGGTAGCCAATATCATTGAGATATATTCTTTCCATCCACATATACATCAACTACATGAAATATCAATGAACGACGTATATAATAAGGAAAGCTCCTCCGCCCCGCCCCGCCCCCTGACCCCAGGAGAAAAAGTGGCCCGGAGAGCACACGGTGCAAAAGCGGGTTCGAGAATCACCTCCTAAACCCCCAAAAGTGTGGTCTAATGTTATTATGAGCACCCCAAAAACAAAATAAATCAAATATCATTTCAAAAGTGCAACAATAATTGTATGGTTATATAAATCTTCAAAATATATTATATCACAAATTCGCAGACAAGCCTATGCATATCTGATACAAATAGTCAGCCATAAACCCATCAAGACAAACACTAATCTATTAATATTAAGCTGACGTGATGTAGCATGATGGAACATGGAGCTTATTGATATTATGAGAAAATATGACTGGTTGATTAAATATAAACGTACACACTGAACAGTGTTGGCCCAACTTATAGGCCACTAAGGTCATTGCCTAGGGGCCCCAAATTGGGAAAAAAATTGGGGCCCCAAAATAAATTTTCAAACAAAGGTATACAATCTAAATTTTGGGATATAATTAAGTACTCAATGCATTTTAACCATTGAATCAGTCCTCAAATTAAGTGCAAGTACAAGTAGTATTATTGTAAAAATTTTAGAACCTTTTTCAAAAAAGTTTAGGACCTTAGAGTTCAACCTACTTTTTTTTATCTTACCCGATATTTATATTATATGTATTATCACTTTGTAGTATTATTATTAAAATCAATTGTCTATCATATAATAATCATGAATAAAAATTTTACATGTCTATAAGTTAAATTTTAAGCCATTTTTTAATTAGTTTGTTTACAATACACATAATGACTATAAAATAAGTGAGTATAAGTAGTAAACAATGTAAAATTAATTAACCATAGTTATCTTACTAAATTTTATTATTAAACATAGCCCTATTTCTCACCAATACCTGGCAAAGTCTCATTGATTTTAGGACCACTCAACTAGTATAAATTCTTATTATTTTATCAGTTAAACTAATTTTCAATTATGTTTTGCTTTATCTTAAACAAATAGCATGTATCATTGCATTTGATCTCCGGATTTGACTTTAGTTAACACAATTTTTATTTGCAAAATTTGAATTAGTATGTTGTATCTCAAAAGGTAAAACAAATGATTTTTAAATAAACATATTTTAATATTTTGGTAACTATTTAATACTACTATTATTATTGCATAAATATTAATAAGGCCTCCTATAACATTTTTGCCTAAGGCCCTTACTTGGGTTGGGTCGTCCCTAACGCCGAAGGGCTTTAGTGAATTGATCAAAGGAACCTTACTTGGTGCACAAAGTATTCCGCCAAAAGTGGTGCACGAGGTGCAAGCTCCAACGAAGGAGTCGGGAGAAGGTTGAGATCAGGAAGTAATCAATTCGAAATGAGAGAAGGAGCAAGTAACAAAGGGGAAACCAACGATGTAGAAGAAGGTTGAATCGGGAGATTTTCTTCTTCTACATCATCCTCTGTTTCAGCTATAGTCAATCTCTTTCAGGTTGGGAGACTAGTTTAACCAAAGTGAGTTTTCTAACATTGACAAACCTTAATTTCGTACCCTGATGTTGAATTTGTAAATGTCATCTCCATGCGGTATTTCATTCTCCACACACTGTTTATGGTGTTCCATCACAAAGTATTTGTGTTTAAGAGGGGCAAAGAGCAGACTGCAGGCTGCAGAAGAGGTTCACTTGAATACTCCACTAATTTTGCAAACATAAGTAGGTATCTCTCTCAGCTTTTTCTTTTCTTTTCGTGTGTTTTTTACCCAAAGTGCTGAGGGTAGGAGTGAAGCAGCATTCCTTCGACTCTGTTTGGTTGTTCGTTCTTAAGTACATAAATATGAAAATAAAATAGAGACAGACATCATCTGGTACTTGGAGCTTAGATGAAGACACACAACATAAGCTAGTTTTTAAGATACTGAGCAAAGCCTCACCCCTTAAGGACTCCGGATGCTGCTGCCTGCATATTAGATATCAAGGTGGACAAGCCATCATTGCTTAGAAAATCTGCACTGGAAAGAAACTGCTGCTCGTCATTCCTTTCAATTTGCTCAGCTTCCTCCTGAAAGGACAGGGTTCCATTCATCCATTACACCGCATATCATTTTTTAGGGTGATGTTTTAGCCTTCAATAACTATTAACAAGTTAAAAAAGAAGTTTAGTGACATCACATGTGAAGATTATAAACAATCCAAAACATAAATATTTCCAGCCTAATACCCAATGAGGCCATAGGGGTATGGTTATTAGGAGCTTACGATGAGCAGTCCCAATGCAGTTCAGATCACCCTGCTGTAGAAATGACTTCTACGGCGACAAGAGAGAGAGAAGGCCATATCATCATGTTTAAACAAGAAAATGAGTTTCATATTATAAGAAATGAGAAGAAAGGTGCCAATGTGGTGTGTTATGCCTGCAGTGGCACAATAAGCTTTAGCCATGTGTACCCATTAAATGCCATCAAAAGAGACAGATTTGATGATTTTGTACTAAAACTGTGATTATGTACGAAAGGTCACCATGCAAGCAAACAAGATCTATTACATGCCTTGTTGATACAGATTTGATTTTAAAAGAAAAAAAATGCATTTGAACAAGAAAGAAGGGAATCACTAACAAAGAAAAGTATGTATCAACATTTGCTCCGTGTTAGAAGTTCCTATACAGCCCATTGCCCCATGTTCCTGCCATGTAAGAGGATCAGTGGAACCTCTAGTCATCTCCTCATCCATTGAGTATCATATAATGTGTTACCAATTTATCAGTTAATAACACATCGATGTAACTTTCTGATCTGTGGATGTACGTACGATGTCCACATGTGGGTACACTGTATCAGACAATGTTATATATTTGTGCTTGCTTTGTTGTTTCCCTATCTTGAATTTCTATCTCCCAATTTATGGTATCAGTGTTGATTATTCGCTGCACAAAACCAACAAGATTATGCCTTGTGGCAAAACAATTTTCTATGGGAATAATTTTGTTACTCCCATAAATATCAAGTACAATGCTTTATGTTGGGAATTCCTTTTTAAGGGCTAGGCAGAGATTATGGATCTTCTAATTGCATGACAGAGGGGCCTGAAATGAAGGCCATTATAACCTTTTTGGCATACTTTGGGATGCTATTATAACTCCCAGTAAGGTAAACCATGTGGTAGATAAAGTTGACTTTGCACTTGTTTTAACAGTAAAAAAATATACATGTTAAATTGAAAAGAGAAAAGGAGAAAATAAAAACAGAATAAAATGGGCATTGTGAGAAAAGCATAATCATAAAATTCGTCAAGGATAAAGTAAAGCTCAAACTTGATTTCACTAATTTCGCAATACCCATCAAAACTGAGACTTCCACTTGTCATAAATACCATAAAAAATAACCTTCTATGTATCATCATCCACATCACTGCATACAAGGATGTTATCTCTATCAATCTGTTAAAAACTTTAACTTGCATTTCCAAACTAACAAGACACTTCATTTTCTGGTACTAGTAATAGATGTGAAATCTAAAACAAGTATTTTAAGATATCTGCCAAAAATTTTGAAGAAACCATAATTTTTTTTTTCCGCAAATTCCACATGGGGAGCCAATTTAACCTTACACCTAGAAGACATCACAAAAGTTCTAGACCAGAAAAAAAGAGAAACTACTGAATCTCAAAGGATGTTAAATCTTGGTAGGTACGGGAAAAGCGTACAGAGTTTAAAGCCAAGGATGAAGAAAATAGAGTCTTTCTATATACACATCAACCACTCAACCCAACCATCTAGATGCCACTTTTAAAAGAGTAAACCACCATATACACCTGGTGTTTTCCAAGCCATGTCAATCACAACAATCAAGGGTACCAAAGACAACAAACAATCAGACACACTAAAGCACGCAAGCAAGCACAAAACATGAACTTGACAAACCACTCCTGAGTAAAATATTGAAACTCTGAAACAATACCTCTAAAATGGTTTCCTCTTTAAAAGGCATGCCGCCACTCAACCAACAGACTACACTCTGACAGTTGAGATTAACTCAATGGAATGTTCCCACTTCCTCATAAGAACACAATAGTAACTAAACCTTTCTACAAAACTTTGTGGTGTTAAATTTTCTTATACCTCTGACCAGAAATCTCTGCACAACTCTACTATATTTGCTCCTTCTACATGGTAAGAGCTACTCTGCATAGGCTTAAACTTATATGCATGTCTTCAACTATAGAATTGTAACGTAGGGTAAGAAAGCCTCCTAAACAAACTGAAAGGATAAACCTATCCATATTTGGAGACAAATATTAGGGTTTTGTCGATGATCCTCGTCGATGCTCCTCCCTCATCGGACACTTTTTCAAAATGTTAAGATCCACAACATACTAACTCATCGGACCAAAACAATAAGCATTCACTAAGACAGAAAAATTATGCATGTCTTCAACTATATGATTGTAAGGTAGGATGAGAAATTCTTATAAACAAACTGCAAGGATAAACCTGGCAATATTTGGAGACAACTGTGAGGATTCTGTCAATGCTCCTCCCACATCAAACAATTTTCTAAAATGTTAAGAACCACAACTAACTGATTCATCCGACCAACGCAATAGCCATACACTAAGAAAAGAAACACTGCAATGTAATCACGTTTTGGGGAAATCACATCTATGAAATATCTATTTGCATAAATATGTGCTACATGTCTTACTCTAAAATTTCCTGTTGATATCGTGCCATTGACATAAGTGGATGTTTCTTATAAAAATTTCAACTGTAAACAGGAAAAAGGCAGTAGCTCTTACAAGTAGCTGAGAACTTCCAATACCACGTGCAGTGTCAATATATAGATGTCTCCCCAATATGTTGACCTGAACTCTAATATATAAGCTAAGCATCGTCATTGCCCACAGGGACAAAGCCATTCTTGTGAAACCTGGGCAGTAAAGAGAATTCCAAGAAAAAATAAGCTAGCTATAACATTTTAATTGCAACACTTTCGAAGAAGATTTTGAAAGCTAAAGCACCACAAAGGTAAAAAAAACAAAAAGTCAACAACTTCATACTTAATATTTTGAGTCTATCCCATAACTCGAGTCTCTCGGATGACGCAAGAGTGTTGGGCCGACCCTTCCCTTTCATTAGCCTCTCTGCCAGGTTCATAACGTCCAACTCTTCTGCTACTTGACTACTTAAAGATAGCATTGCATGGGGCAATGTCGTCGTATCAGATATTCTTTGGATGTTCTCAAAGTGTGCCTGCATTCTGTTAGTCATTGGAAAACCCAAAAGTAAGAACCCAAATAACATTTATTTCATAAAAACAAATTCAAACAAATTCCATCTCAAGGAAAATGGAGATGTTGAATCTTTTATCTTAACTGGGCCTTAATGAGTTCATCACTTTCGTGCCTGCCCGCAAGTTCTCTTTCCAGATCAGATAGCCTACGCCTGTGAGCATCATAAAGCTTGTACACCAAGTATCCACTTCCTAAAACTCCAAGTGTGACATACAATTTCCTCTTATGCCTTCTCCAAAACTCCCTGACACGCAAGATCAATGACAAACAGAATTAAACCATCAAAAAAACAGTTTATTTTCCTTCTTTGCAAGTAGCAATAGAACAGCTACTGATTCCAAGCCCAACCACTAAATGGATAATCAAAAGTACCTAAACAAAGCGATTGAAGCATATAAACGGTAATTTCGAGAAAGACCCACTTACACAGCCACAAAATTGAAAAATCCCAGATGAATAAACGGGAATTTCAGTCACAAAAACAAAGTTCATCAAAATTGAGCTAAAATTGGCAAAAAAAAAAAACTAAACATCCAACAAAAAATGATGCAAAAACAAACAGAAAGATTATAAAAAAATGGAATTCACGTGAGATAAGAATTGACCCACCACATTCAATCTTCCTTCTTGAGTCGACCTATACAGCTCTGTATGCTCTACCACAGACCCAAGAGTAGGCGGACCTTCACTCTCTCTGTCTCTATCGCTTTCTCTCTCTAACAAATCCTCTTCCTTCTACGTAAAGCGAGGAACTGAACAGTAAATGATTCGGAGACGAAAAATTATGAAGGTACTGGCACTTTTTCGAACTTCGAGCAACGCATCTCACATCGGAAAACCTAAGGCGTTGTTTGTCTGCTCGAAAAATGCAAGAAAAAGGAATAAAATTTCATTAAGAAAAACATGGTGGGTCAGGCGATTCTCACATCTAAAATCTTATTGGATTGGACTTTCGCATTTAAGAGCATTTTCAATTCTTACATAAATTCATATTAAATTCAAAATTTTAATCTCTTTTAAATTTAAATTTATTTCCTTTTAAATTTGAGTTTCTCGTCTATTAAAATTTGAGTTTATCTATTAGATCACTTTGTAACAATGGTAATCTAAAATGTGTTAATATAGCTAGGAACTGTGAACCCCTCACCCATTTTTATGCTTACAGATGTCCTGTTGATTTTTGGAAGAACAAATATCGAGGAGACTGAAATAATATCACAATGTCTATCCACATACAAGCACTGGTCTGGCTAGCAAATAAATAAAGGGAAATCAGTGGTCTTCTATAGCAAGAACACAAACAGAAACATCATTAGAGGAATCAAAACAATTTTGTAGCTGAAGAAAAGTTCTAACAATGCTAAGTACCTCGGACTTTCTTTGAAAATTGGTAAAGTTAAGAACAAAGCTTTCCAACTAATCCTGAAAAAACTAGATACCAAGCTGCAAGGATAGAAGGTCTAGTTGTTCTCGTATGCTGGAAGGGCTACCCTGATCAAGTCTACAGTCCTCGCCATACCAGCATATGCAATCCTTTCTTCTCCTCATCACCATTTGTCAACAGATTGATAGAAAAATTAAAATTTTTTGGTGGGGACAATCAAAGGACAAGAAATCATTATGTCTCAAAGCATGAAATTTCATTTGTAGGGCAAGGAATACAGGGGGATTAGGATTCTGGAAAACCCATGATACAAATATGGCTCTAATGGCTAAACTATGATGGCAATTAACCTCAAAATCCCTCAAACTTTGGTCTTCCATGCTCTCAAGCAAGTATTGCTCAAGACATTCTTTTCCATATGTACCAAAACAACCCTCAGACTCACCCATATGGAAACAAATCCTTGAATGCAGACCAATCATTGAACAAGGGGTGTGTTATATAGTGGGTTCTGGGCACAAAATAAACATTTGGACTGTCTTTTGGATTCCTAACATCCCCTCCTTCAAACCCCAAATGATGCATGAAATTGACCCACTCCCGACACTAGTTGAAGAGCTTATTGATCAACGATCCAGAACTTGGAAGAGAAAAATCTTGTCATTGTACTTTGATGAACAAACAACCCAAGCTATCCTCAAGATAAAGTTACCTACTTTCCACACTGAAGACAAAATGCCTTGGATTCCCTCTAATTCAGGATTGTTCACAACAAAATCAACCTACATCTCACAGATAGCAAATCTAGGTACAACTAGCCAGTATCTCAACACCCCTGATTGGATCAAACTGTGAAAATTCCCCTTACATGAGAGATTAAAGATGTGAATTTGGAGATCCGTGACAGAGAGCCTACCCACCAAAACCACCCTATCCAGCAGATTTCCAATCCAAGACATTTTATGTTCTTTCTGTCATCAAGCATCAAAATCTAAGGTACACTTTTTCTTCCAATGCCACCTAGCCAAGACAATATGATTCCATAATAGGGGATTTCACACAGAAGCATTCTTTTATCTTACGTTCCAAGAGTGGGTCCACAATCTCCTTAACCCTAGACCAATTTTTAACCTATGCAGACTTTCTTGTGATCAATTCTTTCTCTTTGCTGGAGTTGTGATTGTTACAATTTGGAAATGGAGAAACAAAATCATCTTTGGGAACGAAACACCTAAGCATACTTTGATAATACAGAAGATTAACCATCTCTTTGATGAATTTTTGGCGCAATCAAAGAATTCCAAACTTGCTAGTGCTCATCAACTACTACCAGCACGCCAAAGAATGAGCACATAGACCCCACCAAATGAAGGAGAAATAAAAATCAATATTGACGCAGTTATTGGGAAAGGTAAAGCTTGCTTGACAGCAATTGCAAGAGATGAGAGAGGTCAAGTAATTCAATCACTGATCACACAAGAAGGACATGATGACGACCCACTTGTTGCATAATCCTTGGCTGCAAGAAGACTAGCTTTTTGGACACTCTAAAAAAATTGGAATTATGTCATCATTGAGGGGGATTCACAGCCTGTTACACATGCAACCATGCTCCCCCACATCAATCCATCATATCCATAATACAAGATCTCAAAGACCTTCTACAACAACACATGAATATGATTCATGCATGCAGACAAGCAAACAAAACTGCACACAAACTGACGCAATGGGTGCTGAGGAATAATTATCAGAGAACTCTTAATGTTGAAAACCTCCCCCCTTGGTTATGAGACAAATAGTCATTGATATGGACAATGTTCATGGATCACAACAGCCGGTAGAAACAGGATTAACAGTAGGAGTAGAAAATGTAAATATAGATGTTTATGTTTATTG
>JAHQCQ010008837.1:0-19365 GCA_023539305.1 Ilex asprella | reverse complement strand
CGGACCTTCACTCTCTCTGTCTCTATCGCTTTCTCTCTCTAACAAATCCTCTTCCTTCTACGTAAAGCGAGGAACTGAACAGTAAATGATTCGGAGACGAAAAATTATGAAGGTACTGGCACTTTTTCGAACTTCGAGCAACGCATCTCACATCGGAAAACCTAAGGCGTTGTTTGTCTGCTCGAAAAATGCAAGAAAAAGGAATAAAATTTCATTAAGAAAAACATGGTGGGTCAGGCGATTCTCACATCTAAAATCTTATTGGATTGGACTTTCGCATTTAAGAGCATTTTCAATTCTTACATAAATTCATATTAAATTCAAAATTTTAATCTCTTTTAAATTTAAATTTATTTCCTTTTAAATTTGAGTTTCTCGTCTATTAAAATTTGAGTTTATCTATTAGATCACTTTGTAACAATGGTAATCTAAAATGTGTTAATATAGCTAGGAACTGTGAACCCCTCACCCATTTTTATGCTTACAGATGTCCTGTTGATTTTTGGAAGAACAAATATCGAGGAGACTGAAATAATATCACAATGTCTATCCACATACAAGCACTGGTCTGGCTAGCAAATAAATAAAGGGAAATCAGTGGTCTTCTATAGCAAGAACACAAACAGAAACATCATTAGAGGAATCAAAACAATTTTGTAGCTGAAGAAAAGTTCTAACAATGCTAAGTACCTCGGACTTTCTTTGAAAATTGGTAAAGTTAAGAACAAAGCTTTCCAACTAATCCTGAAAAAACTAGATACCAAGCTGCAAGGATAGAAGGTCTAGTTGTTCTCGTATGCTGGAAGGGCTACCCTGATCAAGTCTACAGTCCTCGCCATACCAGCATATGCAATCCTTTCTTCTCCTCATCACCATTTGTCAACAGATTGATAGAAAAATTAAAATTTTTTGGTGGGGACAATCAAAGGACAAGAAATCATTATGTCTCAAAGCATGAAATTTCATTTGTAGGGCAAGGAATACAGGGGGATTAGGATTCTGGAAAACCCATGATACAAATATGGCTCTAATGGCTAAACTATGATGGCAATTAACCTCAAAATCCCTCAAACTTTGGTCTTCCATGCTCTCAAGCAAGTATTGCTCAAGACATTCTTTTCCATATGTACCAAAACAACCCTCAGACTCACCCATATGGAAACAAATCCTTGAATGCAGACCAATCATTGAACAAGGGGTGTGTTATATAGTGGGTTCTGGGCACAAAATAAACATTTGGACTGTCTTTTGGATTCCTAACATCCCCTCCTTCAAACCCCAAATGATGCATGAAATTGACCCACTCCCGACACTAGTTGAAGAGCTTATTGATCAACGATCCATAACTTGGAAGAGAAAAATCTTGTCATTGTACTTTGATGAACAAACAACCCAAGCTATCCTCAAGATAAAGTTACCTACTTTCCACACTGAAGACAAAATGCCTTGGATTCCCTCTAATTCAGGATTGTTCACAACAAAATCAACCTACATCTCACAGATAGCAAATCTAGGTACAACTAGCCAGTATCTCAACACCCCTGATTGGATCAAACTGTGAAAATTCCCCTTACATGAGAGATTAAAGATGTGAATTTGGAGATCCGTGACAGAGAGCCTACCCACCAAAACCACCCTATCCAGCAGATTTCCAATCCAAGACATTTTATGTTCTTTCTGTCATCAAGCATCAAAATCTAAGGTACACTTTTTCTTCCAATGCCACCTAGCCAAGACAATATGATTCCATAATAGGGGATTTCACACAGAAGCATTCTTTTATCTTACGTTCCAAGAGTGGGTCCACAATCTCCTTAACCCTAGACCAATTTTTAACCTATGCAGACTTTCTTGTGATCAATTCTTTCTCTTTGCTGGAGTTGTGATTGTTACAATTTGGAAATGGAGAAACAAAATCATCTTTGGGAACGAAACACCTAAGCATACTTTGATAATACAGAAGATTAACCATCTCTTTGATGAATTTTTGGCGCAATCAAAGAATTCCAAACTTGCTAGTGCTCATCAACTACTACCAGCACGCCAAAGAATGAGCACATAGACCCCACCAAATGAAGGAGAAATAAAAATCAATATTGACGCAGTTATTGGGAAAGGTAAAGCTTGCTTGACAGCAATTGCAAGAGATGAGAGAGGTCAAGTAATTCAATCACTGATCACACAAGAAGGACATGATGACGACCCACTTGTTGCATAATCCTTGGCTGCAAGAAGACTAGCTTTTTGGACACTCTAAAAAAATTGGAATTATGTCATCATTGAGGGGGATTCACAGCCTGTTACATATGCAACCATGCTCCCCCACATCAATCCATCATATCCATAATACAAGATCTCAAAGACCTTCTACAACAACACATGAATATGATTCATGCATGCAGACAAGCAAACAAAACTGCACACAAACTGACGCAATGGGTGCTGAGGAATAATTATCAGAGAACTCTTAATGTTGAAAACCTCCCCCCTTGGTTATGAGACAAATAGTCATTGATATGGACAATGTTCATGGATCACAACAGCCGGTAGAAACAGGATTAACAGTAGGAGTAGAAAATGTAAATATAGATGTTTATGTTTATTGAACTCTCTCCTTGTACATCATCATTTCTCAACAAAAAAAAAAATCAAACTTTTTACTCAAATTTAAATAATATTTTTTGTCAAAGTTTATACTCGATAATATCTATGTTTATACTATAGATTAAAAGTACAAAAATAAAAAATATTATGTTTATACTATATATTAAAATATTTAATTTAAGAGAGAGTATCACACTTCTAATTTTATAAGAGAGTGTGAATTAAAAAATACATTTAGTTCAAAATCTCCCTTGCTTTATGAAGAATAAATTTTCAAGCCACAATATTTGGACCAACATCATGATCAATTACAAGTTCTATCTCCACATCCTCACCTATTCTTGTCTTGGTTTTTCCACTCAAATTTGAAAAATGGTAAGTAAGGGTAAGCACAACTAGCCCGATAGAGAAATTTTTCCTAAGCCTAAACAAGAGTTTAAATACATATGAAAATAGGTGTAAGTGGTGCTATGTAGATCACCCACGGTATTTAATATCTTTAACTAATCTTCTCAAGGAGTAGTATAAATCCTTGGAGCCTCGTAAGGAACCAAACTCATCTGTTAAGCCTCTACCTTCGTCTTCACATGAACAAATAGTTAAAGGTAATTAATATAGTTGATTTTGAAATGTTTAATGCATGTGTATACTATGTTTAGTGAACAAGGAGTGAACGAGGAACCGCTATCTACTACCGACCTTTGCCTATCATTGAAGTACTCAACAAGTTTATAAAATATCATTTGCATGCATGTTGTGATCGGTAGATTCCTTGTGTTTCATACGACATGGATCAATACCTCATAAATATTAGCTATGAGAAGTCTGTAATGTCTTCCACCATTAGGTTCAAGTGCCCATTGTTCTTTTGGAATTCGATCAAGCTACCAGGCAGTTGTCAGGTTGATTTGCTTGATTTCCTCTATTTTTTTGGTTATATACTTGTAGATTTGGTGTGCACCACTAGCATCCCAAGCAAGATATTTTAGACTGACATTCTTAAAATAATAGTTGAAGTTGTTGCGGACATGTCGTAAGCAAAATCGATGATAAACATAAAGCGTTTGCCATCTAGAATTCTGTTACTCACAGATTGGAATATATGTTGATGGCAATTGCAATTGAAAATTTTGTTGTCACTCACAACATGTCATCTAAGTAGCCTAGGAAACCAACCTTCTTTGCTTTTACTTTTCTCATCTATGATTGCAAAGGTGAGCAGATATATCTGATGATTCCCATCAATGCCTGTAGCAATTGACAACTTCGTCTTGTGTTTTCCATATAGAAATGTGGCATCAATACTGAAAAATGGACGCCAATATTTGAAAGCTTTGATTGATGGTTGAAAAGCCCAAAATAGTTGGTCTAACACTGTCATACCATTCCCAAGGTTGATCAACTGTTATTTGACTATGGTTCCATGATCATACTTTTGTAGTATACCCATAAATTTGGGCAATAAAACGTATGACTCATCCTAGTCGTAAAAAAACTTGCATATTGCAATCTGCTATGATTTCTACGTCTTCTTTTATGAAATGTCATACGTATACTTGTCACGAATGTATTGTATTATCACAACAATCTTCAAAGTTGATATGCCTTCAGGAGGCCTTCAATTTGTCGTGCAATGAATTATCAATCTAATTGTAGATGATCTTGATTGGCCGACGGATGTAGACAAATGTGAGAGTCATCATATTTGATAATCTGAAACATCCTATGTGTTTTCTATTGACAAGCACGGAGCCTCAACTTGCACCCTAATTTATGTCATTTACATCGCAACGTCAATAATTTTCTCACTTTCAATCAACTCAAATTTGGACATAATCCACTTTGACTTCGAAGATAAGTTTTTTGGGTAATTCTGGTCAATCAAAATCATATACGTGAGCAAGACTAGTAAGAGATGCAATGTTGATGCCAGAAGCATTGGACAATTCATTATCAATAAAGAAGGTGGACACTGACTCGTGGAAGCAAACATTGGCTTCCATTGCATTTGATTGCCCAACTTCTTCACTGTCATCGTCAATATTTTTCATGTCCGCCATCACTATAAATATCCTAGTCTTCATCGTCTTTGTCTTTCTTATGATCAACTGCACTTATTTCGTTGCATGCCCACCGATTACTATCAAACTGAACAAGTTGTTCAATGACATTGTAACTTGTAAGACTTTGATGTGGATGCCAAAATTTAAAAGGTAAAACAAAAGTCGGTACAATTTTTTAGATTTAATTGAGCAAAAATACAACACTAAATCTTATTTGGACTAATGTGATTTTTTTAAAAAATTAACAAGAATGCCATTCGATAAAAGGGAAAGGGATGGAACATATATGTTTGTCAACTGTCTTCTTTGGCAATAGTGAAGTAATGGAGAGGTAATTAAGAGTGCAATAATTATCACAACCCTGCTTCTTTGGAAATTTTGAAAATGGGATAGATTTTGTATAGAATCTCCACAGAGTAGTTAAGATTAACAGCGATTTTTTCCAAAAAAAAATAGAGGAAAAAGACGATTAAAATTCCAGAGATTTGGTGTCTAGTAATTTTCACCGAAAAATGTTGGTTGCCTTTGGGTTTCATATATAAAATATATTATTTAGTTTTTTTTTTCAAAACTCTATAATTTCTATTCAAAAAACAAAATTTTAAAACCCTAATTTCAGAGATGAAAATCACAAAGTAGAATTCTTTTATATTGAAAGAATAATTCAAAAATTGAAGGTATTTGAATACAAATTCTAAACATTTTGAAAATAATTTTGTTTGATCTAACAGTGTTGAGTAATTGTATTGGGATTCAAAGAATTTCATTCTTATCTTTGTCGTTGGTAACTGTTTTGGAATTACGATCATTTGAATCATACAAAAGTAAGAGATTGTTTATTAATTTTTTTTTAGTTCAGTTTTTTTTTGATAAAATCCCAACCTATTTTTTGTTAAAAGAAAATAATAAAAGGTCAATTCTTCAATCTAAATGAGTTGAGTTTTGCTTATCAAAATTATGTGTATATGGTAATAATGGTATGAATAACTATAATGAGTAACTGCATAGTAAATGTACATATTCATAGTATGAAACTAAGTTACACCACATAGTGATACATTACCGTACTTGTATACACAATATAGCTACTGTATGCAACTAAGTTACACCCAAAAGGTATAATACTCCTAAAAACCTAACTCAAAGCCATTGTAAAAATTAAAACAGTTACCAATGTGTGGGATAATGATTAGGTTAATATAGATACACCATAAAGTTACTGGATGATACCCTAACATTGTTGTTTAGTTTTGGATGTTGTCTGTTTTAATAAAAAGTATAACATCAATTTTGGGTAATCTGTATAAATTATGAAATTTATTTTATTATGTTTTTAGTAACTCTATTAAATAAATGTATGCTGCACCTCTATTCAAGTTTTTGTAACATAATTATGTTTGCATAAAGACAAGACCATATACATCTTTGGACTTTATCCAATTAGAGATACATCATGTCTTAACAATTACATGAGACTGTGATTGTTACACGCATTAACAAAACAGTTACACCGATTAAAATAAATAAATAAGTTCTTTTTTTCCTACATCCCAACAATGAACAACACATAATATTTGACAAAACACCTTTGCCAAATTGAAATTACGATTTTCTAGTAAAAATGGCCGAATAAAAGAAAAAACTTGATTATTAAAAACTTACTTTCAAGTCGATAATGGTGATCAATATTTTCAATTCCTTTTTTCATAGAAATAATCAATTGATTAAGAAAAATAGACTTCAGAATCAAATAAAAATAAACCAAGAAGATACCGCAACCAGAGAAGTGAAATCACAAAGCCAGACGTTGAACGAAATTGCAAGAAAGCCGACTATTGAAGAACACGTTTTAAGACAAAGATAATACAAAACTACAATTCAAAATTAAAAAAAGAATGATAATACCTAATGAAATCTTTACATATTTGATTTGATACATAACTATCAATTAAGAATTCATAATTTAAGGGAGGGTATTTAGGTAAAAAAAATTGATTTCATTTGAATTTTGTACCTAAACACAATATATTTTATTAAAATTGAACTTAATAGAGTAAAAAACATATCTATACATTTTTTCTTAAATAAGTCTAAAAAATTATACCCACACCAAAAAAGCCCAATTCTAAACAAGATGTGGCGTATGTCATCGACATTGACAATGTATGGGTATTGGGCCTAGTATTGAACTTGAGTGCATATTGCTCATCCTCCATAAATCCATGCTCGATAACGAACTTGGGTGCCTATGCCTCATCCGCCAAATTAAGCGGCGAATTATAAGCAAATGAATGTACTTATTCACCAATATGAGGCAAATTCATGATTTCTTCGGTCTCTAGGTGTATGTCAATGCTATTAAGTGTTGGGTTCTCAAAAAAAAAAAAAAAACATACATCATTTCCACGCCATCAAAAATTTTGATTTCAAACTTCATGTACTTTAGCATGTGATCCCCAAAAAATATTGGAAATCGACAAATTATCCTTACTTGGAATCTTGAACTATACATTTTGTTTCGTGCTTTAACTTGATGCACCGTTGAGGGCTTGCCATTGTCTGACAACCCTTCTTCACCGTATCCAATATTACCTCTTCAATAACACATTACTGTTACATGTCTTCGTAACATTTTTAACCTTCATTAAAAATCTAAGTATCAAATAATTTGGGTAAAATTTCCCCCCAAAAGTAAACCCCAAAAAAAATTTAACATTTGTACTCAATTGATATTTTTCACATGCATCCTCAAGAAAAGTATAATGGGTCGAATTGCATTAGATAAATATGATGTCTTTTCCTTTTTATATAGTTTTGTTCAAAATTTAACTAGTTTGCTCATCTTTTTCTCATAATAGAGTCACACAATTAAATTATTAAAATAAGCTAAATAAAGTCTAAGTTCAACTATTTTCATGATCGTGATGTTTGTTCATAACGTTTTCTTAATTCTTGAGCTTGATCTCACGCATGTTTTCCTATTCTCTTACATCAATGGAGATATAAATAATTGAAACTTGGATTGTCTAGATCGTTACAGATAATACTTTACAGCATGAATAAAATCGCGATTCTGACATGTTTTTTTTTAAAAATCTTTTTTTCATGAACAACATATAAAAGACACAAATGGTCTCGTTTTATTTTTACATTATTTGCTAAGACATGTAACACATCTTACAAAGGTGCCTACAAATGCATCACATAACTCATTGGACAAACATAATTTTTTTTATTATTATTTTTGTTAATAATATGATGTGATAGTTTCTAGATTGGATTTTTACATAAACACTTATAAAAGATTATAAGAATCCAAAAGAAATTTTAAGTCAAAGATTTTAATAGGGCGACTAAAATTTGTTATGATAGGATAATAAACGAATATAAAAGTTAACAAAAAAATTAAGAATGAAATTGAGAAAACAAAAGATCAAAACACCTGCTTGGATGTAATTGATGTCATAATATTAATTACAAAAAAAAAATCAAAAAATAAAAAAAACTTTCTCAATTTGATGATATTCATAAGTGCTTAGAAATGCTCAATGTGCATTGCACATGGCTAAACTTAGGCAATAAATTTTTTTGTGAACTCTAGATAAAGCATATAAAGTATGTATCAATGTATCCAATAAGATAGTTAAATTTTTAAACTTATGTGGTATATTTTTCTTCCAAAATTTTACACGCTTATCACACACTTTTTTCTCTAAATATTACAAATCTAACACAAACACTCCACAACGCACACTCAAACAGACACTCATTATATATACACAAACACTTATTATATACACATTGTAGCTGTATATATACTCTAATATACACATAGTATCATAGTAGTTTAATATACAGTAATTTCAGTTACGAAGTATTGCTACTTAAGTTAAATGACATATCATATTCAAGTTTATATTATATTAAAAAGCATTATACAAATTAAATCTAGTACTAAGAAAAAAAAATAAAAATTAGTAGCATATATTTTAATTTAGAATGATGTGATTGTCTTATGTACTTTTTCAAAATAATGTACTTTTTCAAGGCACGTGTTATATCTGTTACCAAACAAACCCACCTGAATTACAGCTTAACCCACAAAACCCATTATATGTCCCACCCAGTCCCAAACACTCAAAACCCTAAAATCCCCATGATATATATACCCCTCTTGACTCGCCTAGGGTTTTCCTACCTTCTGACTCGCACCGTCTCCTTGTTCCTCACTCCTGATCCTCTGTTGAGAGAGAGAGAGAGAGAGAGAGAGAGAGAGACTCATCACTCAAAAGTTCCAAAAATGTCTGAGCTTTTGGTTCTGAAGGGCACGATGAGAGCCCACACCGACTGGGTTACAGCCATAGCCACTCCGATCGATAACTCCGACATGATAGTCACCTCCTCACGCGACAAGTCCATAATTCTCTGGTCTTTGACAAAGGAGGACAAGACCTACGGCGTTGCACGACGCCGTTTAAATGGTCATTCCCACTTTGTTCAGGACGTCGTCCTCTCCTCCGACGGCCAATTTGCTCTCTCCGGCTCATGGGACGGCGAGCTTCGCCTGTGGGATCTACAGGCTGGGACCACAGCACGCCGATTTGTAGGCCACACCAAAGACGTCCTCTCTGTCGCGTTCTCCTTCGACAACCGTCAGATTGTTTCCGCTTCTCGTGACCGTTCGATCAAGCTGTGGAACACCCTCGGCGAGTGCAAGTACACCATTCAGGACGGCGAGGCACATTCCGATTGGGTCAGTTGCGTTCGATTCAGCCCCAATAATCTGGCCCCCACCATCGTTTCGGCGTCGTGGGACCGGACTGTGAAGATCTGGAACTTGACCAATTGTAAGCTCCGGTCAACGTTGGCCGGCCACGGAGGCTACGTCAACACGGTGGCAGTGTCGCCGGACGGGTCGTTGTGTGCGAGTGGTGGGAAAGATGGGGTGATATTGCTGTGGGATTTGGCTGAGGGGAGGAAGCTCTACTCGCTGGAAGCTGGGTCGATAATACACGCGCTGTGTTTTAGCCCGAATCGGTACTGGTTATGCGCAGCTACAGAGGCGTGTATAAGGATATGGGATTTGGAGAGCAAGCTTGTGGTGGTGGATTTGCGGGTGGATCTGAAGGCTGAAAGTGATATGGCTCCCGAGGTGGCTACAACTGGCCAGAACAATACTGGCAAAAACAAGGTTTAATCACATTCTTCTTAGTGTTTTTGATCCTTCCATAACCAACCTGCACATTTAAACATGTATGCATGCATGTGATACATATGATTGTGTGTGTATATATGGTGATGTATTTAAGGAACAAAAAGTGTGGATTCTCTAAAATGAATATATGTGACAGTCCTTAATGCTTTAGTTATTTTGTGACTTGGGTATAGAAACTATCAAGCAACTTATTGTGGTTCATTATTACTGCTCGATTAGACTTGGTACTGAGTTGAACAATCAAAACATAGCATATAAGATGATTTTTTTAGGCTAAAGCATCATTGATTAGAAATTGGCTTGTTATATTTTGTGGGCAATGTTTTTTGGATTTCCTTGAGCTTGAGCTTGAGCAGTATTTAGTCATATGATCTGGAAACTATGCCGGACCTGAGTTGAGAATCCAAATTCCGCAATATACTGACCCCACTTTTTATGGTATACAAGAGAATCTGATACTCCATCAAAATCACTATTTTTTTGTGATAGTCAACTTGAGTGAAATTGGGCATAACAAAAGGCTTGGCTTGATTTGATTAAACACCATAATAATAATAGCAATTCTATTAAATTAGCAGAGGGATATATGGTAAAATAGATCATTTAAATCCCAAAACCAGCATTAGGCAGGACATTTTACTTGCATTGCCTGGTGTGTATGCATGTAGCTATACATTTATCTAGGAGTGTTTTTACAGATGTATGACTGGATGAAGATAATAATTCTGGGTCTTGGTTTAATGTAACTTCTTGGATTTGTAGCTTTGATATTTTTTGGTGGTAACTAGCCAGTATGATATTGTACCTGTAGTTTCACCTGAGAATCAGCTGCATTGATGATATTTTGCTTTTAATGATGATGGTCATGTTTAGTTTTGGCTTAGTATTGCTTCTTATTATATGCCCTTTTAGTTTTTCTGATTCAAATGATATGCTAACTATCATTTCTTCTGAAATTCTGTTTCACCATTCCTATATTCATGTGGAAGACTAAAATGTAGCTTTAGACATTTAGATCCATGGGCTTTTTTCTGCTATTTAATTATGTAATTGCAATATTCATTATATGTGTTGGGATGCAATTTGGTTTCTCATTTTTGTTAGATTTGCTTATGATTTTACTTTATATTTCAGTTTACATATTTATTTATTAGAATACTGGGTTGTTTTCCTTTCTAGTGTGCGAGGTAGTATATGAATGTTTTGTGTTATTTTATTGCTTAATATATCTGTTTAGCTTTTGTCTGGTTTGTTTGGGCATTGCTGTATGTTTTGATCTTTGTTAATTATCGTATATATATCTATATCTGTCTATTTGGTCTTTTAGATATTGCCTCTTGTTGAAATGATATGTGAAGGATTTTTTCTGACGTACCAGTTATATTCATCGTGTTTTAGTTTGGAATGTGTAGATCTTGTAGATTTGATGAGCTCCTTTTGCCATTTATTGACTTAATAAATTTGACATTGATACACTTACGGTTTAGTCTTGTTGTCTATACTTTTTTCATTTCTTACACATTTTTCGAATTCTCTTGTTTTATCTACAAAATCAAAGTCTAGTGTTGAAATGTAAGAGGTTAACAATTCTCAAATTGTTCATATTCTTTTGTGGACATGTATCAATGGTTAAGATAATTAACTCTGGCAACTGGCAAGGGGGAAAATTAAAAGAGGTTCTCCTCCTTTGCATGATGATACAATTATTTGATTATAGTCGAAGTGGATGCTTCTATAATGATTGTGGGGTGTGTCTATTCTGGCATTCAACTTGGACTATTGTGACTGTGGTAGTATTTTTGTTACGTAAAATAGGAGGTCTGTCATTAGGAATGCCCAAACATGCTTTCTGTACCTGGAATGTTGTGGACTTGTTCTTGATTAAAAATGGTGCTAAGGGCTCATCATTTAAGCATTAGGAGTTTTAACCCTTTACATTGTGCCTAGTGTGCTCTGAAGTTGTGTTGCTGTAAGGATTTATCTGGAAGCGGTTGTTTGTTTGACTAACATATTGGTAATGTGTAGATGCTTATATATTGTTATCCTTGGCACTGTATTTTTACAGGTCATTTACTGCACTTGCTTGAGTTGGAGCGCTGATGGAAGCACATTGTTCAGTGGGTATACAGATGGTGTGGTCCGAGTTTGGGGAGTTGGGCGTTAGTGATTTAGTCGTCATCAAGTTCCAAATGCACTTGCCTACCTTCTTATAATAGAGATAGTCTAAGTGACTTGACTTAGGCTTTGTGTGAAATGTTGGAAATGATATTTGGATTTCTTTATATTTATGTTTGATGGTTTGGGGTCAATTTTGAATATTTTGGTAGTTGCTACAAGTTTTTTTGATCACCAGTTTAAGCTGTTTTTCTTAATTTGCCATTTCTTGCTTAGGCTTTTTTTATCTATCAGAATATAAGGGACTTTATGCATAGATGATTGTTATATCAGCCGGCATTCTTTTGATTGCTAGGCATAATAATAAATAAATAAAACCTCGACTGACATCTTTTTTTTTTTGTTTTTTGCATGAAAATCATAATAGATAAAGCAATAACCCACAAGAAAGTGTTTGGTATCCTTTTTGTCTAAAACCTTTGGCTACTCTTCTTTAAAGTTTGAATAAAATCCGTGTGTTGTATTTTGGTTAAAATACTTGCCTGGAGCCAGTAATAGGTTCAGGTCCGAGAGGCTAATCAGTTTAGTTCACAATTTTCCACATTAATTTCCCGAATATATTTCTTCTATATAGCATGTGAAAAAGTTAACATTGCGTTTGGTTGGTCAGAATGAAACATGAGAATTGGTGAGAAGAAACATGAGAATTGAATGACTATTATTCAGTAATACTAATTATAATGTTTGGTATATAGTAATAAAAATTTATTCTCATTATCATGGAATATCTAATTTCACTAGTTTAGGATTTATCATTCTAATATTTTGTGGTATTTTTCCTTCTCAACTGTCATTACTTTGTCACCACCACTACTGGCACCTCCACCCAAGGTTGGGGTCTGGTTCGGGTTGGGTTTTGGTCCAAGTTCAGGGTTGGATTTGGGTCTGTGGTCAAGTCTTGATTTGCGGTCAGGTCAAGGTCTAGAGTCGGGAATAATGTTCGGGGACGAATTCGAGTTCGGGTCAAGGGAGTATCTAAAAATTTATGTAAATTTTTAATTTTATTCCCACACTTGATCGTGGTTGTTACCAAACATTGAAATGATAATGTACATTCTATTCTATTATTATGTCTATTCCATTCTATGCTTCATTTCGTTCACATGTAAAAACATTAACTCTATGAATTCGGACGAGGGTCAATCAAGTAGAGTTGAGCATAGAAAATAAAGACTACTCTTGCTAAGGGTGTAACTTGAGCGGGCCAACCCAAATTCAACCCGTACCCAACTTGAAAAAATAGGGCTTGAATTAGAATTTTTAATACTTGAATTGGGTCTAAACAAAAAACCTCCAATCCGAATTGAATTTGGGCAAGCCTCAAGTTGAGGCATAGAGTTGTCGGGTTCAACCCGAATATTAAAATCGGGTTGAACCCGAATATATATAAATATATTTAATTAGGATTAATATTTATTTTCACTCTTCAGAGTTCAGATTTTTACTTCACTTCACTTCAAGTTTTTGTTGGACCAAAACAGTTTTTTGGTCGACTTTGAGCTAAAATTAAAGTAGGATTCAATTGTTATTTCGAATAAATTTTTGTGAGTTCATATTCTACTCCGTGAGGAGTATAATGTAATATGTTCACTTGTTCAAATCGAGTAAGAAATGAATGAAAAAATAGGTTCCAAAGTGACCCTCTTGAAAAAGTGGTGCAATGTGGGATGTGACACCAATCCCACATTGGTTGAGGAAGAAGTTCAAAATTGGCATATATAAGCCAAGTTTGCTCTATGGGTTGGGCCTTAAGGGGTTCCACAATTTTATGAGCGGAGCGAGCGCTTACATGCCGTTGGTTCGACCACACACGCTTTGCCCTCCCGCCTCGCCACGGCCAGGCTCGGGTACGGGTGTGAACTTAATTAAATGGACATTAATTTCTTAACCCGAAATTAATTTGATGGTATTCGTGAGTCAATTTATTTCAGTCCGAAAATTTGGACTGTTTCTGTTCACGAAGAACTCTACTGGCTATTAGAGGTTTTATTTCTAGGTTGTGTCTTTAAGTGTGGTGATTGTCCGAAAAGTCACCAAAGTGTCTATAAATACACAGGTTCATTTACCATTCTGAATATAATAAATTCGATCATTCATTAAGGCATTGAGACAGTGCATTTGAAAAGTACACAACATAAGTTTGGTTCATTGTACGAATAGATTGGAGTGCTATTTCTATTCGTGGAAAATCATTGTATCCTGAGAGGCAGACGCTCAATATTCCATAAGCACCAAGTGTGGGGGCAAAATCTGTCTTAAGGACATAGTGTCAAACACTGACCTTGACCTAATTGAAGTTAAATAACAGTTTTTGTTCTACAATCGGATTAGTATTTAATTTGTTTAGACAAAATAGTTACGTGTAATTATTTATTGTAATTCTTTCATATAAGGTTGTCACTGTTATTCTTTACTATAACTCTTTGTTGTTGATGTTTCATTATACTGCTGTAAACTGTATAACTCTTTCGTCAAAGTTGTTTCTATGTAATTATTTTGCATTTCATTGTTACTGTTATGTTTTACTTTAAGTTACATAATATCAAAAATATCAATAAGTGATTATACATTATTTAGAACACCACATATTTTTCAACAGTCTTTTACCTCTGCGCCTTCATCACTCAGATTCCTTTCTCAGATTCCTCTCTCTTCATCTACGCCTCACCCTTCATTTTAAATCACTTGAAAAAAATAAGATCTATAATTGAAAAAATCAAATTTACACTTCAAAAAATCAACCCGACCCCAACTCAACCCAATTTTTAATCCAAAATCGGCCCAAATTCAACCCGAGCTCACTCGAATTAAACTCGGGCAATACTCGGGTTGAGGTAGGGTTAGGATGAAAGATTATATACCCAAGATTGTGTTAGAGTTGACCTCTCAACTCGTCCAACCCGCCTAAATTGCACCCCTAACTCTTGCTCAATAACAAAATTGAGAGAATGCTTCCACTTCTGGAAGCCCAAAACCTCTATTGAAAAATGCCCAAGTCGCGGGATCAAGGTGTAACCCAAATTGAGCATTTTGAGCCATTGACTGGAGCTTATTGATTCCATAGCGGTTGATGTTTAATGTTTTACAACACAAAGAAAACCTAAAAGAGAAATAGAGAGTGTCGTCTGTGCTCAATCCTTGCTTCGAAGAAGTAATTTCTTGAACCAATATGCAGACATCTTTGGGTACCTCTTAAGGGTTTTGAAATCGACATAAACAATGCCAAATCTCGAAGTGTAGCCTAATCTCCATTCGAAGTTGTCAAGCAATGACCACGCAAAGTAGCCGATCACATTGGCACCCTCATCGATTGTCTTCTTGAGTTCAACCAGGTAGCCCTTGTAGTAGTTGATCCTTGTGGTGTCATGCAAACCCTTAGGAAGGGTGATGTTACCTGGATCATCCATTCCTGAAAAATATTTTTAGTTGATAGAAAATTTAGTCCTCTACACCTCTTCTACGAATGTCTACCAAATCAATGAAAACTCATCTAACATGCTACAGCAGAGTGCATGTTTAAAAACTTACAGAAGACTTACCATTTTCAGCCAAAATCACGGTAGGATTCCCGTAATGTTCTTTTATGTAGGTCACTGCTTTGTACAGACCCCATGGTACATTGTAAAGCCAGTAAGAATATGCCTGCAGATACTTAAGTCATCAGCAAATAATGATAGCTCTAAGTACTATGAATGACTGGAACAAAAGGGTTAAAAGCATGTTATCGGGGATTTTGCTTCATTTTTTCCACATTGGCATTCATGCAGATTTGATAGAAATTACCCTTGGACCAATCGGCTTCCCTTTACGTTCATCTGCAAAGTTAACAGGCGAAGGACAAGGCAACAAAGTTCAGAAACAAATGGATTGATCTAAACATTAAAAATACCAAATTTTGCTTTTGTAAGAAGGGAATAGGAAAAAAATGATATCTTACAGGCAAATCCACAATTCCAATCCTGCTGGTAGCCCAGAGCTTTTGGCTTGGCTTGATGTGGATCATACATGTAGTAAGCAGTATACTGGTTTATACCCACATAATCAAAGGAGCCCTTTACCATCTTGACCTCTTCTGTTGTGAACTTTGGCAGCCGATCTCCTACAATGTCTTGCATTGTTCTTGGGTACTCACCATAAACAAGGGGATGCATAAACCTATGCAGAACACAAAAAGCATGTTTTTAGATTCTTCAAGTTCTGAAATGAGTCCTCAGTTATCTTGTATTTCTATATGAATCCGAGACCCAAAATCTCGAGTTCACCATTGCAAAACATAGTTGTATTGATAGCTATATGCATCTACCTCAACTGGTTTTCGACTTTAAATGTGTATAGCTTCTTACCATCCAACATGAAAGTCTCGTGCTCTTTGAGCTGCATAATTGTCAGCCTTTGATCTTGTAAGAGGTTCATACCAAACAAAATCCAAAAGAATGCCAATTCTTCCCTTCTGCTTTTCCTGCAGTTTACACATGCTCTCGTATTCAATCTCCTAAAATGGATTGAGCTACCGAAGCAAAAGATCACGTGGAGACTAAAAAAATATGAAATGTGAATCTTACTTGGTACTTTCCTTTGTATCTTTGAACTGCAGCAGCATGACATAGAATCAGATTATGTGCCACAATGTAAGGCTCTGTCGCAGAATTTCCAGCCGTGCAGTTTCCATATGCTTTAGAGCACCTTCCGGGGGCAAAGAAACCATCATCATAACCAAGAGCAGCTACCACCCTAGGTTCATTAAAAGTCATCCAATTCTTCACTCTGTCTCCAAATGTCTTGAAACAGAATTCAGCATAATCAGCAAAATCTTTCCTGCAGAGTTTAAATCATTCATCAAAATTATTCCACTGGTATAACTGTCAAATTAGACGGAATTAATGGACTATAGTTCCTTTATTGATACTTACACTACTTCATGACCTAACCATCCAATGTACCTCTCCTGAAGTGCTAGAGGAAGATCGTAGTGATTGAGATTAGCATAGGGGATAATGCCTGTAAAACATTATGAAAATTGGTGTTTGAATGGAGTTTAGTAAAGAAGTTTGGAAGCTAGTGAAGATAAGGTAAAGCAACGAAAAAGATATACGTGACTCATTCAGCACATTATGCCTACATACACGGATTATATGCTCATTATTCTTTGGTGGTTGAATATATAGAATTCAATCGTACTTATAAGTTGAAGAAATACATAAGATGAATACAAAACGTATCACATCAATGCGGATATTGATAGATCGCATCACATCTCGAATATTGGTATCTTTGTCCCTTCTTTTTAGAGCATGGGGTGCTCTATGAGTACGGTCTAAACTAGTTGAAAGAAAGTTACCTCTTTTGAGCATGTAGTTGATCAACCTGTTATAGTAAGCAACCCCCTTCCAATTTACTTTTCCAGTTCCATCTACAGACAATTCCCTGAATATTTTAGTATGTGTGTGGAAACGAAGAGATGATTTTTTAGAACTGATCAAAAGAATAATGGTCAAATTACTTGGGAATATCCTGGACCACGAGATCGAGAACCGATAGGCATCAAAATTCAGCTTTGCCATGAGATCAATATCCTCCTGTACCCAGAACAGAGAAGCATTGGTTCATAATGTCTGCCAATTACAAGACATCAAAATATACATATCTAACTGTTCCAATCAGAGCTGCCAAAAATCAATCAATTCAAATCCAACCTAATTGGCTAAGACAGGATTAGGAATTTCTCTACAAACTAGATAATTTTCAACAATCCTTTCAAAAAAATCTAACAAGCAAAATAAAAAGTAGCCCAGTACACGAGACTCTTGACATTTTTGAATTTTTAGCCATAAAATCATCCCAATTTGTTCTTTTTTGAATTAGGTCCCATGAGAGAGAACAACTTTTGCCCTTCAAAAGAAAGTTTGCTGTCTGTACACATGAATATTCAATGCCACAAGTTTCAACAAAATCAGGACAAGAAATAAAATTGACCCCACCCCACCCCACCCCACCACACCAAAAGCCCCCTTGTTTCTTATTCTTCAGCAGTCTCAATCAGATAATTGATGCCGAGTCAGTCAAGGGCCTTATTTTTATGGCAAAATCTATTGAACAAAGAATGGTGCTATCTTCAGCAGTTTAAACAAGTTTCACCGTTTCAGACACCATATCTATGGCTCCACCACCAAGCGTAGATCAAGTGAGGGACTGTTCTACCTTAATCAAGGTCTCGAATTCGAATCTTGAGAACGCAACTGTGTTCGGTAAGGAGAGTTTTGTCGTCCTCATGGTCCCACACAGCTCGAATCTGAATTAATCGGAGCCAAGGTGACTTTCGGATACTACTAAATGATCTAACAAAAAAATATCTATGGCTTCAGATCCTCTGCTGTAACAGCAGAGGTGCTGTCAAGCAAAACGCCATGTTTTGTGCTGTAAGTTGTTGAGTCTCTCATATTATCCCCTCAATTATTCAAATTTACATTAAATTGCGTCAGAATTAAACATACGTCATGTTTTGGACAGAAAAGTCTGTATGCGTAATACCTTATACCGGTGATACTGGTCCACCGACACCTCTCCCGTGGCATTGTTGGGTTCACGTCCTATCTCCAAGTATAAGAATAGAATAAATTCATTACAATTTATATATATAAACATCAAAGTCATACACAAACGTACATTAAACTTATACAGTCTAGATCCACAGCCATGACTACTGACTACATGGGATGGGACTGCATAGGGCAAAAGAGATAAGAGTAGGAAGATAAACGGCGGTGACTACTGTACCAGGTGTTTTAATGAAGGCGTCCCAAATGCTGGGCCCTCGGCCGTCCTTGTCAGCCATGCCTTCAACTTGGTAAGCAGAAGTGGCCGTTCCAAAAGTAAATCCTTTCGGAAAGCTCCCACGGCTTAGCCCTCCGGTGTCGAAATGGACGGTCTCCGGCGACATTTGTAGGTCCTCCTCATTGTACTCGGTTGCACGGGTGAGATACTGAATTGCAGTAAAAGTAAGCAGCAACAACAGCAACGGGGTTCTCATCTTCACTTCACTATGAGCGAGACTGTGTCTGAGATGGGTTTTGGTGGAATGAGTGAGCCTATCTACTTATGGACAAAAAATCTTGGAAATAATTGGATAGACACAGGAAAATATGTGTTGTGACGTCGCAGTGTCATTGACCATGGAGGTGCACTGGCTTTGGATAGAGAGCAATGGGGTCCATCAATCAACAACAGACTGCCCATGATTTTTTTTTATCAAAGACATGCACAGATAATAAAACTTTGTATTTATAACACCCATATTAACCATAGTCTTAA
>JAHQCQ010014334.1:0-11503 GCA_023539305.1 Ilex asprella | reverse complement strand
CACGTCAATTGATTAACTCAAGCAAACCAGAAGGCAGAGCCAATTCATGAGGAATACTTGAGTTATTCACTTGATCTCATGATTGCAAATACGTATACAATAAACCATAACACAGCTGCTTCTGAAGCTACATTGGTGGTAATATTTAACACAGCTGCTTCTTAAGCTACACTGGTGGTAATATATATATTTATAAGTAAAACTTCCTCAGCGTTCCGGTGGAGGACTAGCCATACCGATAGGATCACCGGGGTTATTCGACTGACAATATTATTATATATAGTAATATCATGCGTCAGTGGAACTTCCTCAGCATTTCGGTGGACGACTGGCCATACTAGTAGGAACGTCGGGGTTATTCTAGTTGGCATGTCTTATATATATAATAAACGTGTAAATAAAACATCAAAAATTTCATAATTAAACCAATAATATACATATGTTCCCCTCGCCGTGGAGGATATAAACGACTACTCACACTCCATTGCTATGGACAA
Source organism: Ilex asprella (assembly GCA_023539305.1). Lineage (NCBI taxonomy): Eukaryota > Viridiplantae > Streptophyta > Magnoliopsida > Aquifoliales > Aquifoliaceae > Ilex > Ilex asprella. The sequence continues at coordinate 11,006 of JAHQCQ010014334.1, read as the reverse complement.
GCATAGAGTGCGGGTAGTTGCCATTATTACAACTGAAATTAAATGGTAACTTCTTTCACAAGGAAAAATTGAAACACATCCACATTTATTATCATTCAAGACACAAAAGTGGAGGTAGTTCAACCATCCGAATAGAAAGATTACAACAGAAAAGTAGGAATACATAAAACGTATCACACCCACCAGTTATTTCCTACTCTTTCCTCTCGTTCTTTCTTTTCTTTTATCTCTTTACTCTTGTGTGGATAGCTGGTTTTGGAGAGTAAGGGATGGTATTTGGAAAGTATATGTTGGTGTGGAGAGAATGTAGGAAGGCTTGGGGTGGTGTATGTAGAGAATGGAGACAAGGTGTGGTGGATGTAAGAATTGTGGGAGAATGAATGAAGAAATGAGAAAACAGCCCCTATTTATAGAGGGGGGAGAAGGTGAATGGCCAAGGGGCCTTTAGGAAGGTCTAGGGACCTTTGGGAAGGATAAGGAGGGTTTAGGAAGGTCAAGGTATTGCCTCCTCAATCCGCCGGGTGTCGTTTTCTGATTGGTTCAAATGTCTTGCTCTGATTGGTCCATTTGTCTCTGAGTGTGCCAAGTGTTTTCTTCTCATTGGTCCATGTGTCATGTTCTCACTGGTCCAAGTTCCCTTATCGCACTTTAGTCCTTTATAGTTTCAAGCTTTGCAAAATAGTCATGTATTCTCTGATATTTCTGCATATGACCCTATAACTTCAAACATAAAATATTAAAAACTTTAATTCACACGCAAAACATAATTCATAATCTTTATTTATTTTATCTTACAAAATTGATTACTTAATTATTTGAATTTACACACTATTTCGGGTTAATCAGTTTGCAAGGAAAGATAATACGTAATGTAAAGAAACAAAATTGAAATGGAGAATGAAACTTAACTTACAACAAGAAATCCTAAACTTTGAAGAAAAATATTCAATACCCATTTTAAACTTGAAATGAGGAAAAACATAATACAACAGTGGTAGATTCAAGAACATGTAACTAAACTTGCAATAAACTTGAAAGGAATGAGATTAAAGTGCAAGAAATATAAATTACAAGAAGATTAAAGCTTACATGGATGAAAATGGTGAAGAAATTGCAAAAACATAACTACTATTCATCATCTTCGACATTGAACTAAAACTAAGCTTAGATAGCCACCCCTTCAAAACTTGTTGAAATCTGAATATATGGAGTGTGTGCCATTCATTTTCATGCATGGTGGTCCCCCCAAGGTGTGTGCAGGCTTTCCCTCAATGGGAGGCTAAATGGATGGGTCTTGACAGGCTAAGGCAGCCTACCCAGCAACCTACATGCTAGCCTACTTCCTCTTCCATCCTCATTAATGCAATGGCCTTCAAAGTCTTCAAATTGTGTAAGAGAGGCATGTAAATGTGTGAGGAAATGTTGGGGGCAAGTCGAAGAATCATTGGTGGGACCCCCAAGCAGGTGGAAAGTTATTTAGAGGCGTTTGGGCATGTTCAGGGGAGCGTACCGGTACTGTGTACCGGTACTCTAAGCCTTCTGGAGTTCGGGGTACCGGTACAATTTTTCTACTCTTGACCACTTTTCGTAGAATTGACATAACTTTTGATCCAACTGTTGGATTGAGCTGAAATTTGATACAATACAGATGACATTCAGATCTACAACTTTCATGTTTTGAACTTTTTGGTATTTTAAGTGGATCACGGTAAAAATGGAGGAAAACCGATGATCTGCTTCCAAATGATGTGGCAGCTAGTGCCTTTGTTCTCAAGCACTAATACCTCCTTGATTTCTTCACTTTTAAGCCTCCAAATCTTCATGTATTGTGTCCATGCCTTTAGCACACAAACATGCAACATCAAAATTTCAACATTATTCATAATTTTGGCTAACTTTAAGTACTTAGATGCAAAAAGTTGAGTTAATAATGCATGTAATGAGAGATTCAAATATGCAATATTTTGCACTCATCAACTGCCCTATATAAAAGTAGGTTGTTTGTGATTAGTCAGTTTTGCAGTTCCCTAGTAGCAGAAAATTCATAAATAACAATTTTGTATGCCTTTTTTTCTTCAGATCTGCCTTACCCCACGGGTTTTTCCTTTGATTATACTTCAATCAAACCCTTACCCACCCTATTTTACTGGTTTCTATTGATTAAAATCTTGTAAAATCTATTATTAATCAAGAAAATAAAAAATCAACTTCATGGATCCAAGAAAAAAGTCAGAAGCTCGCAGGGATGGTGTTTCTTCTTGTCAATCATGGCAAGGAGCCTCTCCACCTCCCCCAATATTGCCACATGAGGAAGAACAACCATAGTTTCAACATTAGTTCCATAATACTATGTTTGATAATACCGAGCAGCATATTTGGTTGGATACTCATTTTTTGATTAGGACTATTATTTCCAAAAGGCTTGCAATTTATGAAGATTTTGGACATGCTGGTGTAAGGAAAATTTTAGCAAAACGAGGTTGGTTAAATTATATGACACTTGTGGGTCTTTCTTATGAATGTTTAGTGTGAGAATTTTATAGCAATGCACAAGTAATTGGGCCAAGGGAATTGCGTGCATATGTTAGGGGAATTGCATTTCAAGTTACACGAACTACTATTGCTAATTATTTGGACCATATACAAAAGCACTGTCATCCCCAATATCCTCTTACTACATTGCCCACTAAGTCTACAATTGGGATTGAGTTGTCCTAGATTATGTCTTTGGGTAGGCCAAATAAGTACATTAAGCAAGGAGATTTGGCTGACAAGTGACGAATTCTAAATTTTATTATTGTAAACAATTTGCTACCCCAGTCTCAGAGAAATCAAGTCTTCACTGAAAAAGCTTATTTTATGTATTCTTTTGGATTGGGAAATACCTTCGACATGCCAACACTATTAATGGATCAAACAATATTGATTGTGAAAAATAAAAATCCCTCACTTACTTTTACAGATTTAGTATCTGAATTATGTAGACTGAAAGAAGTGGTAGCGGATCCATCATGGCCTCAAGTGATGCATTTGGCACCATTTGGATAAAAATTTATAGAAAAAGAGCCATGGGATTTGCCATAGGCAAAGCAAGAGAACCACAAGCAGATCCATTCCGGGAAGGTGTAGATTTACAGCCACCAAAGGAGGCCTAGCAATAGGAGGAGGTGGAGCCCTACGTTCTAGTTAATGATTGTATTTAAAGATAGATTTTGGTGGGTCTTGAGACTAGGATGACCCAGCTTGATCAAAGAATGACCAAGTATGAGAAGAACTAGAATGAGATTCGATGGTGACCCATCATCGTTATCTTAGTTAAACAAAGTCTTGCATCTTCTACTCTCTCTTTACTTTTACCGAACTCTTTATTTATATTTCAGTTTATGCAGTTGGTATTGAATACTTTTGGATGCTTTTTGAAGGATTTTTTTTAATTAAGGTTTTATTTAGTTAATTTTGTTAGTTTGTCTTATTTCACATAAATTTTGATGTGTTAAGATAATTAGTTCGTATTATTCACAATAGAGTTATATTGTCATTCTGTTAAATTACATGTATAACCCTAACCAAATCACGAGGGAATTTCATACACTGCTTTTGCACTATCTCTATTTTTTCATATAAAATTCATTATTTTGAACAAGTAATAATTTCTTATTTTGAAAATCTTTTCAAATAACATGATTCTTTATTAAGCTTACATATATAGAGGAGATGTGAGAGCCTTATGCAGATTTTGAACCAATCTTCCTTGCAGAGATTTTAAACATTTACTCAAGTAAGAATTTCAGTTCAGCATAAGATTTTTTTGAATAATCTCATTAATTTTGTTTTGATTTGCACTTGTTGAATGACATGTTAACATTCTCCTTTAATTCTTTATGACAAACATGCAGGTGTATGAGTTCTAGAAAATGATCTTAGGTCATTTGTGATTTTATTTTCAGCCTTAGCCATTTCTTTTGAAAAATTATATCCCTAGTAAGTCGTGATTGAGTCGTGATAAAAATTCATTTTTTAAACCCATAAATTAACCGAGTCGATGCAAGTATATTGGTCCAACCCTTTCAATCTAATTTTCTTACACCCTCTCTTGAAAAAGGCAGCGGATGAGCACAAAATATTGCATATCGGACAACTTCATTACATGCATTTTAACTCAACTTTTGCATATAAGTACTTAAAGTCAGCCGAAAATGTGGATAATTTTGAATTTTTTATGTTGCATGTTATTATAACTTAAATGATGAATTTTTGAACCTTGCAACTAAATATGAATGTGTGGTGAAGGCATGTACACATTACATGAGGATTTGGAGGCTTAAAAGTGAAGAAATCAAAGAGGTATTGGTGTTTGGCAACAAATGCACCAGCACCCACACCATTTGGTTGTAGAGCCTCACTTTTCCTCCATTTCTACCCCGATCCACTTCGAATATGAAAAAGTTCAAAGCATGAAAGTTATAGGGCTGGATGTCTTCTATATTGTGTCAAACTTTCATCTCAATCGGACGGTTGGATAAAAAAGTTATGAACATTCTACGAAAAATGGTCCAGAGAAAAAAATAGTATCGATACTGCATACAGGTACACCGAACTCTAGTAGGCTTAGAGTACCAGTAATCCATACTGGTATGCTACCCAGAATGCCTGCAAATCATCCCCACTTACTTTGGAGGTCCCTTCATTGATTCTCCCATTTGCCCCTGACTTTCCTTACACATTTACATGCCTCCTACACCCTTGTTCAAGACTTTGGAGGCAATGGCAATAATGAAGATGGGAAAGAAGGGGGTTGCCAAGGGGTTGCTGGGTAGGCTGATCCTATCCTGTCCAAGCCATCATCTCACCTCCCATTGATTGGAGGTGATTGTTTGAAAACGTTGTTGTTCCTAAGCTCCTAACATGAACCCTCAAATATATATATGACTTATATGTGTGGGTGAGTGTCACTCTCACTCGGATTCATGCAAGAGATAGAGCAACTGAATGGTGGAAATGAAATGAACAAAATGTGTGAAATGTGAACAAAAGTGCTCGCCAATCGCAAGGAGTCTTTTGAATGTCGGTGTTTTACTTGAAAAAGTATTCCAAAGTTGTCTCCTACGGGAAGGAAAGTTCAAGTGTGTGAAGGTGATTTTATCAAAAAAGAGAAAGTGTAAAATCTTTTGGTTTCTGTTTGGGTGATTGAAGTTTGGACTAAAATGAAATAAAATAAAGTGTTTGCTAATCCAAAGAGTTCATTCCCATTGAAATACCAACTCAACTCAAAGCTTTCCTCCAATGGTGCAAAGATGAACAATTGATTCGTGAGAAGCTAGGGACGAGATGGAGATGAGGATTCAAGCATACACCGTGACTATGCCTACGGTGTATCAATAACTTATAACCAAATGGAGGTGAGGATCCAAGCATAACCCGTGACCAGGCCTACTGGATATCAAGGACTCACAACCACGCCTACTCTCAACCAAGTAAAAGCGAACCACCGTACACCGAGAGGAGGAAAGAAATTGAGTTGAAATGGAATCTCCAAGAGGAATTCTCCCTTGGATTAACCAACTTAGAATCTAACTAATCATGTTTGCAAGGAAAGATAATACATAATGTAAAGAGACATAATTGAAATGAGCATGAAACTTAACTTATAGCAAGAAATCATAAACGATGAAGAAAAATATTCAATACCCATTTTAAACTTGAAATGAAGAAAAACTTAATACAACAATGGTAAATTTAAGAACATGTAACTAAACTTGCATTAAACTTGAAAGGAATGAGATTAAAGTGCAAGAAATATAAATTACAAGCTTACATGGATGAAAATGGTGAAGAAATAGCAAAAACACAACTACTATTCATCATTTTCTACATTGAACTAAAACTAAGCTTAGGTAGCCACTCCTTTACAATGTTCTTCAATGCTGAATATAACGGAGTGTATGCCTTCAATTTTCGTGCATGGTGATCCCCCCAAGGTGTGTGCAGGCTTCCCATCACGAGAAGGCTGAATTGAAGGCTTTGATGGGCTAGGAGACAACCCCCCAGGCAGCCCATTCCTCTCCCATCCTCCATCAATGCCAAGCCTTCAAAGTCTTCCCCATGTGTAAGGGAGGCATGATTCTAGGTATAAAATGTCGGGCTAGGCATGAGAGAAATGTAGGTGGTACCCCCAATCAAGTGGAGGTGAGTTGCAAGAGTTTCAGGGCTGCTGGAGGAGGCCGTACCGGTATAGTTTGGCTACTGGAGTTAGGCATACCGGTACGCGTACCAGTACGGTATCTTCTCTGTTTTGGATCACTTTTTCATAAAATCGGCATAACATTTGATCGAACCGTTAGATTGAGCTGAAATTTGGACACAATGCAGAACACATCTAGATCTAAAACTTTCCTATTCTGAACTTTTTCAAATTAGAAGTGGATCATGGTCAAAATGGAGGAAAACCGAGGCTCTGCTTCCAAATGATGTGGCAGCGGGTGCCTTTTTTTCCCAAGCACCAATAACTCCTTGATTTCTTCACTTTTAAGCCTCCAAATCTTCATGTATTTTTTTCATGTCTTCACCACACATCCATCATAGTTGCAAGGTCCTAAAATCAATGATTTAAGCTATAAAAATATGCAACATCTACAATTCAACTTTATTCATAATTTCGGCTAACACTTAGTACTTAGATGCAAAAGTTGAATTAAAATGCTTGTAATGAGGCCTTTACATATGCAATATTATGCACTCATCAAGACACAAATTCCATATATTCATCATTCACAAGCATTTCAAAAGGTGGTTACATAAGCTTAAGAGTTGCTCAATGAAGATGATGATGAATAGTAGATAGAAATCTCTGATTTTTGAATTTACTTCATCCATTTTCACCTGTAATCTTCTTGAATACTCTTGTAAGTTTCATTATTTAATTTTAATGTCATTTACTTCAAGTGTTTTTCATGTTTAGTGGAGTATTCTAGATTTCACCATTGTTGTTTAAGTTTTCTTCATTTCAAGCTTTTAAAATGGGTATTGTATTTCTTTCTTTATAGTACAAGTTTTCTTGCTTTAAGTTAAGTTTCAAGATTCATTTCTTATAATGTCTTTACATTATGCATTTCTTCATTGCTTTCGTGAGTAGCTAGATTTTTAGTTGGCTAATTCAAGGGTGACCTCCTCTTAGATTTTCCATTTAAACTCGTTTTCTTTCCTTCTCTTGGTATACGGTGGTTCAGTTTGATTGGGTAGAGAGTGAATGAGATTGTGATACTTTGATATTTCATAGACTTGTCACGGTTTATGCTTGGATCCTCACCATCTCGTCCCTCACTTCCTACGAATCAATCGCTTATCTATGCCCCGAGGAGAATAGTTTAGAGTTGAGTTGGGATTCCCATTGGAACAACCTTTTTGGATTAGCCAACACTTGTTTTATTGAATTTTCATTTACAAACCTCACTCACCAAAATACAAACAAAAGATTTTACACTTTTCACTTTTTCCCAAAACCACCTTCATACAAATTCCCTTCTTTCCCTAAGGAGACAACCTTGGAATACTTTTCCAAGAAAAACAACGACATTGAAAAGACGACTTGCGATTGGGGAGCACCTTTTGTTCATACATTCTTTATTCCTCATTTTGTTTCATCCACCAATCTGTTGCCCCATTTCCCACATCATTCCAAGGGAGTGTGACACTCCCTTTCACATATAAGCCATATATACATTTGAGGATGAAGTGCGGAGACTAGGGAATATACTACAATGGTTTTCACCAAGCAGCAACATAAAGGAAGAAAATAAAAAATAGAGAAATATGGTTGGAAAAGAAAGGAAAAGAAAAGAATTTGTGAAAGAAGAAACGAAATAGAAAAAGGGAAGGAAAGTTTGCAAAGAAAGAAAAATAGCCAAGAGAGATGTGTGCTAGACAAATGGAAAAGGGTAAATTTTTGAATCCCCCAGATGTCGTTTCTTAAACCCTATACCCTTAGCCACATTATAACCTTAATAAAGTCATTTTTTTATTCTATAAATCATGCATATGTTTCTTTTTCATCCATTCATTGAAAATGAGTGTGTTGATAATTTTGTTTGATATGGTGTTAATATTGTTTCATGAGATAATGCCAAATTCCATTTTTATTCAAATAACTTTCTTTTGGAATATTACATGTGCTATTACTTTGCTTGGATTTCAATATTCCTATCGCACGTATTTATTGAGTGACAGTCACTAAAACTTGAGTGTGTTATTTGTTGAGTGATTTATAGGAAATGATTGACATCGAGGCTAACTCTTGTACCACTTAGTGAAGGGTTGTGATATTTTTTTTTATTATTTTTGGAATAAAGAAATATCTAGACACACACACACACACACACACACACACACTAGTTTTCTGAAAATACAAGGAATAATGATACAATTGGTGTGTGTTACTCTTACAATAATAAGGAAGGGGCTTGTATTCTGGCTTAAGGATAGAATGATGATTTAATTTTACATGTGAAGATATGAATTATTTTTTCTTAACAATTGAAGTTCTCAGGTACTTTTGCAAGACAAAACTCGTTCACTAAGGATCACCTAGGGGTTTAACGACTTATTGCATAGGGTAAATGTAATCGTGAAATCTACGAAAGTGATTTTATTTTAACTATTTCTATTACTAGGGACTAGTAATGTTTGGTAGGGGTGAGATTAACCCTAAAAAGTGGGTTAATTAATAAGGATATACGGTTAATTATTAGAAATTGGAAGGACAAAAGTGCAGAAGACAAACAAAGAATGGAGGCAAAAGCAATTTGAGCAAGAGCCTCACCTTATGTATCATGAAACACCATCTCAATGGTGGCCAAAGTACACAAGGTCAGAAAAGGAGGCTCTACCTATAAAAACTAGAGGCTTAGCACCGTCCGGAAGGTGGTGGTGGAATCCAAAGTGTGGCTAAATTGCCTGAAGCCTTTCTCTCCTCTAATTGGTCCAAAACTGCAACGAAGGAATCTAATTGGCTACCCAAATGCAACACCTTTTTATTTGATCCTTACAGTACTTAAATACATATGGATCATCTCAAAAGAAGTTACGAACCTCCCTCAGAGATTTCTTTTTGTCCGTTGGAATAAATGACTGTGGGAGTGTTCCTGTAGCATGGAAATTAGAATTGTCAGTGTACGACGAGGACTCAATAATCATGAACAGTTGTTCATCAGGGAATTTCTCATTGATTTGCAGTCCATCCTCATGACATTCATAAGTTAATCTGGACAAATGATCTGCAACCACATTCTCAACACCCTTTTTATCCTTGATGATCAGATCAAACTCTTAAAGCAAGAGTATCCATCTCATGAGCCTTGGTCTGACATCATTCTTTGTGAGCAAAAATTTTTGGGTTGCATGACCAGTGAATATAGTAATAGAAGAACCAACAAGATAGGAACAAAATTTTTCCAAAGTAAAAACTATCGCAAGCAATTCTTTTTCAGTTGTTGAATAATTCATTTGAGCATCATTCAAAGTCTTACTTGCATAGTAAATTACATGTGGTTTCTTATCCTTTCTTTGTTCTGACATAGCACCTACAACATAATCACTTGCGTCACACATTAGTTCAAAAGGCAGAGTCTTGTCAGGGGGCTGCAGGATTGGAGCAGAAATTAACATGCTTTTAAGTTTATCAAAAGACTTTTGACATGCTTCACTCCACACAAAAATTATGTCCTGACTCAGGAGATGAAACATGGGTTTTGCTAGGGTATTGAAACCTCTTTTGAATCTCCTGTAAAAACCTGGATGTTTTAGGAATGATCGGACATCCTTCACAGTCTTGGGGGTAGGCAAATTCCCAATCAGATCTATTTTTTATTTTTCAACTTTCATGTCTTCAGATGACACAATGTGACCTAAGACACTACCTCGTGTTACCATGAAATGACATTTTTTCCAATTGAGCACCAGATTGACTTCTTTACATCTTATCAACACATTTTCTAGGTTGGCGAGAAGTAAGTCAGATGAGTCACCATGAACAGAGAAATCTTCCATGAACACTTCCAAAATTTTTCCTACCATGTCACCGAACAACCTTAGCATGCATCTTTGGAATATTGCAGGAGTGTTACAAAGTCCAAGTGGAATCCTTTTAAATACAAAGGTGCCAAAGGGGCATGTGAATGTGATTTTTTCTTGGTTGTTAATGGCTTTCTCAATTTGATTGTACCCGAAATATCCATCCATAAAATAATAGAATTCATGGCCCATAATTCTCTCTAGAACCTGATCAAGAAAGGGGAGACGAAAATGGTATTTTCTAGTCACCAAATTTAGTTTTCGGTAGTCTATGCACATCCATCATCCTGTGATGACTCGAGTTAGCACTAGTTCATTGGCATCATTTTTTACCATTGTAATCCCAGACTTCTTAGGCACAACCATTGTTGGACTAACCTACTTGCAATTGGAGATTGGAATGTGATTAACATCAATTCGATGTAAATTAGAAGTATTTAAAAAATCGAATTAGTAGAATTACCACACTAAAAACTTAGAATTAAAGTGAAGTAGGGTTAGTACGGAAATTAATTATTTTAACAGTTTTTATATACAATTGCAGGATAAATGCAAAAATAATTAAAGAAGAAGGGAGCAATGTCAAGAAGATGGAAACTCAAGGAGGTCAAAGTGTAATAGTCCAACATGAAGAGCCAGCACATCATGCAACTTGAAAATCCACTTGCACCACCGTCCAGACGGTGGGACTGCCGTCCGGACGGTGGCCATTAGTCAGCACATGCAAGACTTCCACCTCATGCTTCCTTGCTTGCCTATAAATAGGCACCTCCTCCTCCTTTGCAAAGCAGACCGGAACAGATGAGAGCTTTCAAGTGAAAATCCAAAGAGAGAAAAAGGAAAAGAAAGGAAGAAAAAGAAAGAAGAAAGTGAAAACACGATCCGGTCCGTGATACACTTTCAGTTCCAATACTGTATTTCTACATTTCTGTTATAGCTTT